>JBBMOY011414756.1:0-14682 GCA_037951405.1 Platydemus manokwari | reverse complement strand
TAATAAATTAATCTTCAATTTATTCTGATCTGTTTTATTAAATTAAGATAACTAGTAAAGTCAACATTAAAAAATAATGAGTATCGATTTGAAACAAAAGCAAATCGATATGTTTGGTCAAAATAAGATTGGTTTAAACAATTTTATTAAATGTATTTATCGCATATAAGTTACGCAATTATCTATAGAAGATTTAAAAATTTTGAAATGGATTTGTAGAAGAACAGTTAAAAAAGTAATTTAATATATTTACAAATAAATTATTGACGTTCAGAAAAGATTTCTATGAACCTAGAATATATATTCAAGGGATTTACAAAAACTTCCAATTATCAATACCGTTTAAGAAATTATATTTGGTGAATATATATGATCATAGCAAACCTATTTCAACTGAATTATTAATCTTTGATCTAGCAGATAAAAATAATTCTCTTCTAAATCGTGAGATTTCAAAAACGTTTTACATTATCGATGGATTAAGGTTTAAATAATTAAAAATAAAATTTTAAAATTTCATTAAAAGCTTTGGTTGGCGAATTTTAGCCAATTAAACATAAATTTTCGGAAACGGAATACAAGTAAATTAATCAACAACAGTTTCTTTGGAAATGTTATGGGATATTTCTTAAATACAACAATTATTATTTTTCTAATGAAACCTAAAGAAATAATGTAGACCCCACATATAACAACAATATCGGTTATCAAATATAATGACGACTTATTTGGAATATATGACTCTGTTGGATGTATCATAAATCAGTCAAAAGAGTATTAATAACCAAGGAAAACCCTTAAAAGAGTCAATACACACAAACTCGATAAACACACGTGCCGTTAAACAATCAGTTTCATTATAATGTTAATCCATCTTTAGAAGCTAAGAATCGACAGGTACATGCCTACAAACGCAGCAAGCTCAAATATCCGCCAATGACATAAGAAATATAAGGAAAATCTCAAGTAAATCAATCCACAAACAAATTTAGCTAATTGAAAATGAAGATCCGTGACATCAAACAGACACACCCGATGGGTCTGTAAAAGAGATTGAAATCCATGGATTCTTACCAGTCTTTTATTGTTGGTAACTTTAGTGCTTAGCTTACGTGTCATTTCAATAATCAGTCTTTTTGATTGTTCTTTATTTTGTGTTTGACGTTCAGGCGCTGATCCCATCTTGAGTGATTTTCTTTGTGAATTGCATAAAGATTTGTTATTGTTATTGTTGAGACTTTGAGTGTATTATTTTGGTTAATATAGATTTTCAGATTCATAATATACCAACAACACTGTTCTAATATTTAATATGTATGAATCTGTATCCATATATAATATTTTAACATTTTCTCTATAATTAGGTTTTAAAATATAAAGATAAAATTCATACTTATTATTATATTTTAATAATTTGTTTAATTCTTAAATTTGCTTAATCCCGAATAAATTGTTTTATTTAATTTCACTTGTTCTTTATGATAATGACTTGCAAATAATTCCTCACTAAATTTTGTAAATCATTTAAATGTTGGTTTTATATTTTGTTTAATTAGATTTATAAGATCAGTAAATAATTTTATACTTTTTAATATTTGCCATTGTTTTTCTAAAGAAACTATCATTCATTAATTTTAAAATATATTTTCAAAATCAAGTGTTCCTTTAGATTTGTTGGGGATTGAATATATTCTTTCAACAATGGTTTTTTTTCTAAATAATAATATTCTTTTTTATTTTTACAATTTTGTACCCATTTATAAATGAATTTTTTTTATTTGTTTTTGATTCTCAATATGCATTTTTAATTTTTTTCTCAAGCTAGAGGATAATCTATTGTAAGTCATTTACTCTCATATACATATTCAAGGCCAACTTCTAAAATTATTTCGGTAAGAAAAACCAAAAACAAAATTTGAAATTAATTTGACTGAGAAAAATAAAGTAAATTTTAATAATTTATCTGATTGTATTTATTGTAATAAAATTTAAGCCAGATAAATTTAGAGCTCATAATCATTGTGTGAAAAAAATAAAAATAGAGAAGAACCATTTGAAGAATGTTATTTATTCGAAAGGAAAGCAAACCCTTCATATTTTCTCAATGGACCAAAATATGGCTTTCATCTAATCATCAAGGAATTGGCTAAAAATGTGGATATAAATTTATTTCAAAGATATAAAGATATTAACATTAAAAGAAGAAGTTTATATTTCATTTAATTATGGATGCATAAGGTTTACGGAGTCATTGTGAAAGGAATAAGAATTTATTTATATGATTATATAACATCGTGTGAAATGTTAAAAGAAACAAATTTATCAACAATAAAACGCTTTATGTCTCAATAAAATTTAAGTGGAATAACAAACGAAGAATATCAGAGATAATGATATATGGAATAAATCAAAAGACATTTATTTGTAGTGATAATATAAAGACCCTTCCATTTGGTGAGGGGAGAGATTCGCGATATTTTTTAATTAATTTATTTTTTATGAACAAATATTTTTTTTAAATCTTAACAATTTTTTTTCTTTTATTTCTTGTTTTATGTTCCTTCTTTTCTTCTTTTTACTTCATTTTATGATTTTATATTGTTTTCCTTAATCATCAAAGTTTCTTCTTGTAAATCTTTAATAATGAATTTAGATTTAATATTTTCTTCACCAGTTAATAAATTATCTTCACAAACTTCTCTATAAATGTTTTACTACTTAATCGAACATGAAATGATTCTTCAATAACAGATTTTATTATTTTAAATAAACTAACTCCTGCTCTCGATATAAAGTAATTGTAGGTATAAGTTTAACACCTGAAAGAGTTGGTAAAAAATAAAAATATTAATAATGAACTTAAATATATATAGAAAATAAAGAAGACTATAAGAAACAAAAAGAAGATGGAGTTTTAGCATTATCAGCAGTATTCCCAGCAATTATAGCAGGCTTAGGTTGGGCAGCAAAAATTGTTGGAGAAGTTGCATCTGCAGTAAATTAAGAAACACAAGCTATGGAAACAGATTCAAAAATTGATAAAATAAAAGTAGCATTGAAAAATCAAAAGAGAAAGTAGTGGTGCTAAAGCAGCTCTAAACTCTTATAAAGATAGAGCTCTATATGACTACATAAAAATACTAGTTATGAAAAGTTAGTATTTCTAATAAATTTAGGTGGAAAATGAATTTATTGAAGTCCATATGAGCAAAATTCTCAACTAAAAAATTTAAGCAAAATTAAGTGAGTTCATTAAAAAAATATCACAGTAATAATATCGACGATTAACGAATCTAATTGGAAAGTTGTTTTTCCAGTACCTCTAGAGTTAGATGATAGATTTGAGTATATCACTGGTTTAATGCAAATAAATGTTTATAATTCTGTTAATAATATTAATGATAATAAAATTTAAATACGATAATAAAATATATAAAAATCCATCTGGTACTAGAGAAATTCTTGATGTAAATGAAATTTCATAAAAAATTATAAAGGTTTATAAAAAAATAATATTCCTCAGTTTGATAGTAAAATAAATTCTGTATATTATGAGAATATCAAATTGAATTCAATTTTATTCAGTATAGAATTTAATTTACAGTCAATTGAGTTTTATATTGAATTTAATGATGTATTGAATTTAATTTGAAATTGAATTTAATTATACATTGAATTTGCATTTTTATTGAATTTAAATTTATATTGAATTTAATTTGATATTAAATTTTATTTATTTGTTTAAATAATTTGTCTCTAAAATAGAATTGAATGTCGAGTGTTTTCTGTTCGTTTACGATGCGTTTTTTTATAAAATAGCAGCGGCTTACATATATAATATAAAAATAGAACCCGATATACCAACATTAAAATATAAACTAATTACAAAAAGAAATAAAAAGTTTATTACTTTAGGTTATGTTTTAGGGTTTGTTAATAATAAAATAAAAAAATATTTCTGAGTTTACCTTAATGAATGTTGAATGTTTAATAGCAGATGGAATTTATGTATCTGGATAAAGCACAAACATTATTTATAGGTTTCCACCCTAAAGTGTTTTTGTAAAATTACCTTTAAAAAACTTATCAAAATGAGACTTTAATTAATAAGATATATTTTTGAGATTACGGTTAAAACAAGCCTGAATTGTATCATCAAATTTTCTTATTTTATTTTATAAAAAAATCATTGAATGAAACTTCTTTGGATTTATTAAGATTTCCAGCTGAAAACGGAATTAATAAAACTTCAAACATATTGCAGATAATGTAAAATTAGGAGTACAAATTATTATGAGAGAGGAGTTAGCAAAGTTATCTGAAACCAAAAACAATACAATATAATAATGAACATAGAAACTATAAAAGAAAGTGGTTCTCATTGGGTTTCAAGAAGTTAACCTGATAAAACTTGTTTTGATCTTTATTGACTTTTACCAATTAAAGAAGTTTATAATTTTTGGAAGATGTTCAAGAAATGATTAATGCAAAATACCGAATTTATGATAGAAAATATATTGACCGAACGGTGATTGTATAAGATGTAATTTAAAATAATTAAATGATTATAGAATAACAAACTTAGATAAACAGTTGAGGTAAATAAATGTTACGTCAAATAAAATGGATTTTAGTAATTTAAATTGGTAAACCTCATAGAAAGTAAAAGATCTCAATAAAAAAAAGATAATAAAGAAAACATTATTAAAAAGAAAACATTAATAAGTAAACACTAATATAAGTCAATCAATAAATTTTATGATAAATGATATTAAAAAACAAAAATTGAAACATAAATTGTATTAATCTCTGAAAAACTTTAAATTTCGAAGTCTAAAGTAGGAATTTTTAGAAATAATGATGAACAGGTTTGGTGTCCAATATGGGGGAATTAAAATCAAAATCTAAAAATACCCTCAAAAGAATTTTTAGACGATTTCACCGATCTAGGCAACCCAACTAATATGCATGTTAATGAGAACTGGAAATCAGAAAAAACATGTCTATTTGAATAAGGAATGTAATTATATAATTTAAATAAAAAAAATATATTAATTGAGATTTAAATTGAGATTTATAAATTGTCATTTAAATTTGAGAGATTCAATTTTATGTTTCTTGTTAAATCTATTGATGGAGAAAGAAATGTGATTTCATAACTACAAAATCTAAATTTTTAATTTATGAATTCAATAAAAAACCCATAAAATAGGTAATCTATTTACTTAAAGAAATCAAAAATGTTCTGAAAGAAATCAAAGTTCCATCTTAAATTAATTTGTTTATTGTTTACATAAAATAGACGATCAAAATCTATTGTAATTTATTTTAATTGATAGAACGTGAACCGATGAAAAAAATCAGAAGTCAAAGATGTATTTGCAGAAAATTATCCAGACCTCGAGTAATACTATTTTTTTTTCATTGTTCGAAGGAACTGAAAATAAAGTTACCCTTTATTAAATAATGAAAATGGTCCACATTGTTAAAATGATGCATCAAAAGGAAGTATTAATAAACTTAGAATTTGGCCTTTACATATTAAATTAAGTAGTAAAAAGAAAAATATTTAGAGACCTTTCTGAAGAAACTAAACATGGTATTAATAAATTATATTTATTCCCATTAAAAGCTTTTGGTATCATATGTTGACTGATGAAGAAATAATTAAAGGATATTAATAAAGATTTTCAAAAGAAGAAATATTAAAAATAAAGGACAATAATGAGAAGTTAGAGAATAAATCAAAATACGAAGTCAAACGTGAACATATTAGAGAGTTAAAGGAAAAATATCCGGGAGAGTTAACTAAATAAATAAATTTAATTATAAAAATCAAAGAAAATTTATATGTAGAATGTTCATATTGTTTATGTGTCGAAAATATTATTGATTTTCATAAAAATATAAATCAATGTAAAACATGTCTCATTAAAAACCAAGTTGAATATCAAAATAGAAAATATCAAACAAATTTACAAATAGTACCTCCAATAATATAATAAATACATTATAAGAACAATATCCGAAAAAATATTGTAAGCTACTTTAGTATTAAATTATTCTAAAGATTGATTACATTATAATTTAAAGGTGGTATGACATTGGATAATCAGAATCATGTAATTCCTATGTCTTCATTTGATTTTAATAATAAGTAAGGCAGATATAACTGGATACATATTAGACCGTTAACAGCTAGTGAGAATTTAAGAAAAAGTTAAAAAATCGATGGAAATCTTCACTAATTCCAGATGACTAAATTAGAATTATTGAAATTACTAAATAACATTGGTAATGACTACGATATTAATTTATGTGGGGAAGAATGAGTTATAAACGGACTGTTGAGTCTCATTTCTGTCTTCTAAATGAAAGCGTTTTTATACCATCATCATAAATAAATCTTTTTTATTGAAACTATGTGAATATTCCTGGATAAAATCGAATGTTATTTATAGTTTAACAACTAATAATGCTTAACCAGGTTATTTATATATGCAAAAAATAAATCAGGTAATATATTTTTTAATGTTTAGTACATGGGTCAGTAAATTATGTTTAAAATAACAGATCGAAATTGGCATTTATTAGACTTTAATGATGAAGAAATATCATTAAGATTCAAAATTGTTTATTTTAGATTTAATAAATTTTCTAGCTAAATATGGGATTAATAGAACTAATTATTTTGATTTAAAAGAAATCGCAGTTAATTTAAACTTTGACGTTGAAATTATTATGGAAATGAATTAGCAAAGTTTTCTGATGAAAAAATATTTAATAATAAATTTAGAGACTATAAAAGGAAAGGATTCTCATTCGATTTCAATAAATAAACCTCGTAAATTTTTTTAATGAGTTTAATGAATAGCTTCCATTATTGTGTAATTTATCATGGTGAGTTGTGAAAAGATTTACTCGTTATTGAGATTTCAGTTGTAATATTTTGAGTAATACAGTTTTCAAATCTAAATTGTTGATTAATATTCCAACAAATGTAATTTTTTAGCTAGAAAACCAAAATATTTCCTACTGTGTTTTCATAATGGTTCTTAATATGATTTCAATTTAATAATAAAAGAACTAGTTAAGGGAGAAGATAGAAAATATTATCATTGAATAATGAAACTTCAATTTTTTATTCTATAAGATTCGTTTAACTTAATCTATGAAGACTGAAGAATTTATAGAATTAATAAAAGAGTTTTCATTATTCCACTCAATTTTGATAGGAGCATGAACGGCATGTATTGTTGCATTATTGCATAAGATATTGTCTTTTGAAATTTTTTCTTTTAATAGAAATTTTGCTTTCATTTCTATTTTCTCGATTGCAATTATCCTCTAATCTCAGGGCAATTGTCAAATTATTTGGGACCTCATTTGCAACATCCAAAATTAATCTCAAAAACCTCTGGTTTTCTACGGATTGCTAATTGTAGTAGTAGTAATCCAATCTTCTAAGGTAATATTGTATGAATGTTGATCTTAACAACAGTTTTCATATTTAAATATTTTATATTTACATTTCTATTCCTGCCATATACATTTATATCAAATTAATTCATACCATACTCGCCTATACTATTTTTCTTTTTACAATATAGATTTAAGCTATGATATACTTTTATATTATTTTTATCATGCTTCACTCACTCCTATATGGTGATTCTTCTTGCAGAATTTACTTTACACAATTGTCGGTTTTATGGTGTTTCTCATCAAGATGTTAGGTTGAATCAGCATCTGCTCTTAAACTATTATCATTTTTGAATTATTTTTCATATAATTCCAAATTATTATTTAAATTATCTGATCTTTCTTAATTTATTGAGTCATTTATTCTTTCTGTTAAATTTATGATATAATGACATCTGTTAACATGCATCCTAACAATCACACACTTTGACTCCTCCCATTTAATTTATATTTGATTTAAAAATTTCTCTACAGTTAAATGAATTCCAATGTCGTCCATATTAAATTTATAAATGAATCTCTATTCCATGTATCGGAACATGAGAAATAATAACATTTAATAAGGGAGCAGAAATCCAATTTAATATTTGAAATAACATTTTCTTTTTTAGATTGTTCTTTTTAAGTGTCACTAAACATTGAAAAATTTAATTTCTATTTTTCGGTATCTTAAGGGAAATATTTTGGTTATTTCTTTATATTCATTTGTATATGCAAGATTGACTTATAAAATCATTCCTTCATCTGATGGTAATTCCTTCATCATTCCAATGTGGTGGTAATTTATTTAATATTGAGTAAAATTTCTCCACATTATTATTTATTTTATTTAAGTCTTCTTGATGAATGAATTCCAAATTTTCATGAAGTCCAACCATATTTAAATGTGAACTAACTAGAACTATTAAATGGAATATGTATAAGATCTAAATCTTATGATTATAATCAAATTGTCCAATGTGAATTTCATATAATTAAATAAAACTTTGGACATTTACAAAAAGCATCGGAAATTGCTCTAAATATTTTCAGAGGTTTATTGTGGGTATCCACTCGTCTAAGAAATCGCTTTTCATATTAAAAAATCATTCTATAGTGCTTTATCTTACATTTGTGAATATTAATGTTTGTAACCATTTATTTTTTTGTGCTAAATCGATTATCAATTTCTAAATATGGATTCCTACATACATAAATACATATGTATAAGGAATCCGAATAGATATTATTATAGGTTATTACTAATTAAGTGATTATTAAGTTTATGTGTAACAATAATTTGTTGATGATTCCCGTGGTTTCTGTAAACACTTTGAATGGTTGTGCGACTTACACAACATCGATATTATATTTTTAAATTAATGTTTTTTAATATACTTCACAAAATAAAAGTCTATTATTTGCTTAAATCATTTCGAATGACAAATCTTGATATATAATCACACAGTTCAAGCAAAAGCATTATAAATATAATAAAATTTAGAAATATTAAATCACAAATAGGCACGACTAGGGTAAAAATATTACCCTTGTAGTTCCAAACATCTTTATCACAGATAGGACATCTGTCAAATTTCTCACAACAACTACTGCGGAAACCATGACCGCACTGCAAAGCCAAATTTATTTCATTGGTCATGCAAATATTGCAATCCTATTTAATAATAAAAATTTAAACGATGGAACTCAAATGGAAAACCACAAATTGTCTTGTTTTTATGTTATTAATTAGACCGCAGATTTTCAATCCATCTTTCAGTGATTGACCCTGAAAAATATCTTGAAAACACATTAAATACTTCATAATAAACTACCCCTCTCTCCAATTAGCTATTATTTACAGCTTCTTCTTTCGATTTTATAGATAATGATTTTGGAATGAACTTCTCTACAATTGATATCATCTACATTTGACAAGCCAGCATAAGAGGTGTTTCATAATATTTATTGACCAATTAAATATAGAATAAATCGTCAATAATTATCTTATATAATCTTATCGATGACTTCTTCAAAATAATTATCTTTGAATAAATTTGTTAACAATGTTTCTCCATTCCCTAGTAAAATATTTTTATCTTTTACCAATGGATCTTTTGGATAGTGTTTCATTTCTCATATTGAGAGCCATCTTGGCAATCTTAAGAAATGTCTGATTAGATACAGGACTTAAATCACAATTACCAAGAATTAATTGGATTAAATGAATGTGTCTTTCTTTGAATTATTCCGGAAGTAATTGTTGATGAAAATCAAGTTTCAAGATTCGTTTCTATTTTGAATAAATGATTTGATAAATTTTATAAAAATAATAATTTAAATATATTTCATTGGCCACTACTTTTTATCTTTGTTTTCAAACATATATTTGATAATTTCAATTTCTATTAAGTTTCGGTCATTAGTGCTTCCCAATAAATCCATGAACTATTTATTAAATAAATCATTAAGATCAAAACAATCATTTAATTATAATAAAAATCATATATTATCATACAAATATATATATAATATAAATTTATAAAATTACTTTTAACATTTTGGTTCTTAAGGAACATCTTATAAATTATATAAAATGTGAAATCATCCAAACTGATAAATATAAAAATATAATCAATCAAATTCAATGGTAATCAATAATTTATCCTGTAAACAGTATATACTGCATATATTGCACTTTCTAGATTTTATTTTTATCGGCAAATGAAATTATTTTTTCATCAAATATTTTTTCTGTTAAATTTTCATAAATGCTTTGTAAATTTAATTGTTCAGTTATTGATTTAAAATATTGATTTGATATATAAAGAGAGTTGATACACTTTCTTAATTAAACAACTCATCTTTATGAATTATTTTCACATTGATATCTTTAATATGTCTGTATTCTGTTGACAAATTTATATAACCCATTAATCATGATGAATATCACTAATCAATTGACTTGTATATTTTCTGTTACGGCAACAATTTAAAATAATATTGAAGCATAGCTTTCCAATAACTGTGTTCTCATATTTACCAATTATTAATTATTATTCATATCAATGTGTTTTAAACATTGTATGGATATTCAAATAATCATTATATTGATTATATACTCCACAATATACAACATTTATTGATTGGGATTCATCAATCATACAAAATCCCGTGATTATTAAACCAACTGATGAAAACTTTACATTTTATCAACTTGAATCGCAATGTATTGAGAAGCTGTTCGAGCAGGTTTCAAAGTTTTTTTTGAAATATTCTTTAAAACGCGAGGACAAAATGTCTCAAATATGAAAGTCAACTTATAAATAGGATCACTAAAGGGTTAAAATTTGATCATTTTTTGACCGTTTTGCTTTTAAATTATTTATTATAAAAACATTGAAATTGTAGAGTTTCAATTCATAAAAAATTTAATTATTAAATTATAAAATCGATATTGTTTCCAATAATCATAAATATAAATAAATGTTAAACAAATCTTTTGGAATAAAAGGTTGAAAATATCATTCATTCAATCAGTAAACTTTCATAACAATTGAACAACAATAGACACCATAATAATACATTAAGAGATAATTATATTTAATATATAATTATAATTAAAATAATATTTCTACTATTTTTAAAACATTTTGATTCGAAAAGAGCTCCACATTTTGGATTACATTTAAACAATTCAACTCCATAAAATGTTCCATCAGTTCCTTCTCGATCTAGATTTTTCTATATTCAAATCAAATCAATAAATCATGAGATAAAATTAAAAATTCGCACTGAATCTAAATCAATCACTTCATGTTTGCCATTAACAAGCCCGACCCATTTCAATACACCAGATTCATCACCGCCTTTATTCTTCATTCTTTCATTGATATTTATTGAAGGATTTTGAATCGATTTATCTATTTGTTTTATGCAACAAATTGAATTCTCATTGATTATGTTATTATTAATTAAAAACAGTTGAAACAGCCCATCTGAAATATTGATCTATTTTTGAATAATATATGTGTTTATCCATTGATAATTAAAAGAAAATAAATGGTTCTTATCTGTCAATAATAGAAAAAATCAATAATAATAATTATACAAATATTAATAATAAAATTCTAAAATTTAGATAAAGGTTTAATCGTCACAAGCTCGATCAGGTAAATCAATCAAGCAATACAAGAATTAAATATTTAAAAATTTAAATATTTGCATTGAAACAAAAACAATAAATCTTTTTAACCAACCCGTCAAACAACAATTTTCTATTTTATTAACTGGGATCAAAACCCCGCATCGATATCGACATTCAAATAACTCATTGTCTCCAAATTATCCATTTGTTTCATATTGCGATTGAGTTCGCTTTATATAAATGAGCCATTAATCGATATTTTATCAAATCAAATTTATCACAATCTCGCATCCTAAACATTGAATGCCATCATTGATTATTCCAGTCCATTTCAGTAAACCACCAATGTTAAATATTTATAATTAAAATCTACTTTGCATTTATCTCCTGGATTTAGATTACAAATATCTTTGAAAAAATTATTTCTGTATTGATTAAATTTTTGATCCGGTTTGAACGCGATTTAAGCGATCATCAATTACATATTTACTTTTCAATACATTTTTAATATTTTCATTCTTTTTCACTTCAATAATTTCACCACTATTAGATTCATATTTTGATTTTGTGATTTTAAAATATTTGCTGCCTTGAAAATATATTAATATTGTGATATATGACGAATGCTATCATCCTCGTTTTGATTCATATTTTATGGCCTGAAATTCCAAATCGGTTATCAATTTAAAAACTGTATATTTCAAAATGATAAAATAATCTGTTATAACAAGCTTATGAAATATAAATTTTTCACTTTGTCTAAATGGACATTGTATTTTTCGTTATGTTTTATTGTTTCATTGATTACCATTATCAAATTTCCTATTAGATTAAAGGACAAATGTAACAGTTATAGCTGGCACTGGTGTAACTTATTAGTATCGGAAAAGTATTTACCGATGCTGTAGTAAATTTGTGAACGGGCCTGTGATTCTTCTTTGTTCATTTGACATGACTTATTTAAGGCCTAGCCCTAGTGAATAAAGTTTTGCATTGTCATTTAAAATATAACTGAGTGATCAACTTATTGTGATTATATTCTGATTAATAAGTTAACAAGAATAGTTGTGCTATCCATCAAGCATATCCAACAATATTAATGAACTGTTAAATAAAATAACAGTTACCATGAGGTAACTAACATGGTTCTTATTATTTCAATTATTGAAATAAATCTAACGTGAGTATATATTTACCAGAAGTTGATAGCATCTTCAGATCTTTAAATAATATTTCCGTAAAAAACATCCTGGTTGTTAATTGTATAATCTTTTCGTTTTGTTTGATGATAATCTTGGAAGATTATAAATAACCCAATAATCATGATTAATATCACTAATCAATCGACTTTTCTCGTAAAAACAAATTGTAAGTCCACTATTAATCACTAAATACTCTGTAAACCCTATTTATAATCAATTAACTAATCACAACTATTCATTGCTTAATTAAAACAAAATTATATTTATTTGCAATATAAATGGATTAAAATGCAAAAACATTACAAATTTAGATTTCATCATCAATTATTATTCATATCAAAGTGTTTTAAACATTGTGTAGATATCCAAATAATCATTATATTGATTATAAACTCCACAATAGACAATGTATATTGATCGGGATTCATCTATCACACAATATCTTATCATTATTGCAAAACTCATTCGATTTTATCAACTTGAATCGCAATGCATTTAGAAGCTGTTCAAGCAGGTTGTTTGAAATATTTGTTAAAATTTGAGGATGTTATGAGAATGTCCTCAAATATGAAAGACAACTCATGGACAGAAATTGTAAAGGATTACAATTTGACAAATTTGAACGACGGTTTTGCTTTTAAATTATTTTGAATACACAAGTCATTGAATTATTTTATGATAAAATCGATATTCTTTCCAATAATCATAAATATAAATAGCTGTTAAACAAATCTTTTGGACAAAAATTTTGAAAATGTCATTCATTCAATCAGAAAACTTTCATTACAATTGAGTAACAAATTAAGGGTTAATTATATTTAATATATAACAATGATAATAATAATGTTTATTATTATTATTATTATTATTATTATTACTAATATTATATTTTTACCATTTTCAAAACATGTTGATTCAAAAAGTGCTTCACATTTTGGATCACGTTTAAATAATTCAACTCCACAAAATGTTTCATCAGTTCCTTCTCTATCTAGATTTATCTATATTCAAATCAAATCAATAAATCATGAGATAAAAATAAAAATCCAAACTGAATCTGAACCTATCAAATTAATTAATTAAATTATCAAAAATTAACATACAGTTTTCACGAACCTGTTACACAACAATTTTCTAGCTTATTTAACGGTAACAAAACGCCACATAGATTACGACATTCAAACAACTTTTTATTACCAAATGTACCATCTGATCCATACATTGATGGTACAAATGAGAAATCAATTATTATTATATAAAATGGAATCTACAACCATCTCGAAACCTAAACAGAATATATCTTCGTTGATAAATCCTCTCCATTTCAATAAAGCAAATAGGTATTTCATACAATCGTTATTTTAAACAATCGGTATTTCTCTCTCTCTTCTCGAGCATTTCTTCTGCTCTCATTTGTCAATCTTTCGGATCCTTGGGTAGCCGGAACATCCTTTGGCTTGTTGAACCCTCTGATTAGAGGTCTTTCTTACTTATCTTCTATTTCTAGTGGGATCAGCTTTCATACCACTTGCCCTAAGATGTTTAATATAATTGCGTATATAGGGTGTGGCTCCCCATTTAGTGCGAATGCCAATTTGCTGTCTATGAATACTGTCCGATTTGTCAACTCTGTTGGTGTGAGTTCTATGTCTCTGATGTGCGAGATTTGGGTATTACGCAAATATTTCATGTTTATTGTACTTCGCTTTACCTTCTGGGGCATCTCTTCAATCCTGGACCTGGACCTGGTGTAAATATTTCCAATCCCTATTGTGGTTAGTAGTTTGTGGGGGTGTATTATTAGGTTGTCCCATATGAAATGTCCGATTTTCATGCACATATTTGAAGAAGCATAACTCATAAGAAAATATT
>JBBMOY011413645.1:0-14683 GCA_037951405.1 Platydemus manokwari | reverse complement strand
AAGTAGTTTTTAAAAAATTTTGATTTAAAGTTCAATATATAAAAATCGGACATTTCATATGGGACAACCTAATAATATAAAATTATCGAATGTGGAATGCTAAAATATTAACAGAGATTTAGTGTGAGATTTAGATGAGGAATAACCGGCATAGGGAACTAGGTGCTGTCCTACTTCGGAAAATAAACTTAGGAAATGAATTTAGTTTGCACACCGTTTCGGCTTTACAATTTAGTTTTTTATCCCTGTGAATCTCATCGAGCTTTGTGAGCGGATGATCAAGTTTAAATCAAGAATATTTACCATTGGCATAAATTGATGAATTCCAAATTTAAGCCATTGATGTTGATTGATAAATCTAATAACTATCGGATGATGCGGTCTCGAAGCTTAATGGGTGAGGAATATCCCTAAGCGGATTGATACTAATTGATTGAAGAATTCCACTGGATTGAGGTCCTCCCAAGAAGAATGAGCGAAGATAAGTTCGAATACCGATTACTGCTAATCAATGTCAGTGCTGAAACGATGCCCTAAGTTGAGCGTTGGAACAATACGCTAAGATTAATGTGGGATATATTTTGCAGAATTTAATGTGCGATTAAAATGCTGAAATGAATTGGCGATTTTTAAATTTTGGGCTGGGTTTATATACCCAGATTTTTCGTGGCAGTGATGATTAATTTTCCGCAATTTATTTTCTCCCTAAGTAATTTATTTATTTTCATTGGTGATTCAACGTCACTAATGATTTCGCCTTATTAATATGTAAATCACCATGGTGATGTGAATGAAATTTTAAAATTACCATGACGACGCGGATTTTCAAATTAATTTTCGGGTTAGCTTATTCACATTATTAATGTGGGTTTGAATGTGGACTGAATGTACCCAACAACACCAATACAGCAATTGTAGACTAGCTATTATAGATTCTTTGGTTTGTGCATATAGTAATTCGAGCTCCTATCTTACATAGGCATTGACGTAGGTATTCTCTATGGAAATTTGTTCAATGCCTGGAATGTTTTATAAGTATGAATTTATCATAACAGGGAGATATTCTTAACCATTAAATTTATTATTGCAGGGAAAAAGTCTTTGTGATTAAATTTATTCTGCATGAGTATTTTATTTTGTCACGAATTATTGAACACTCTAACAGATGACTGGCAATTTATAAGCGTTTATTTTATAGGAATTTCAATCAGTAGGATAATTTCTAAGAAGATTTTGATACGTTATTTTAATCAAGTTTTCTTTCTGCTGTGTGTAAAATTATTTTTATAAATATTATATAGAAATAAAATATTATGAATGATAATAATAATAATTATTATTATTATTATTATTATTATTATAACAGTAATAATAATAGTAATAATGATAATTTAAACAAAAATTGTTACAGAAATTTATCTGATGACTTTATATCAATACATAATACTTTCAAGTACAATAATAGTCAGATAATCGCCCTTAATACCCTGTTTTGGAAAGAATCGTCCGCGCGTCCCCGAAAACAGTTTGATTTTATCACTAGTGAATAACGGGCTATATAAATTCCATGAACTTCATCAATAAAAACCTAATGATTCTTAATATTATTCTGTATCTTGAGAGGTGTTTTTCAAATTTCATTTGATTGCAGATAACCGTCGTTTTTATTTTAATCCCATATTTCAAAATAATAGCCAAAATATTACAAAGTCTTTCAAGCACTGAGTCCAAAATAGTTTGTCTTCAACTGCGCCAAAATTGTTGTTAGTTTAGAAGCCCAATGTCGGTGTTTAAACATATATTCATAAAATCTTAGTGAGAAACTTTAAAACACTTGCGTTCTATGCAAGTTCATTCATTCTTCTTTATTGAAAAATCTTTGGATTTTAAGTTTGAACTAAATTTATTTGACGACTTGTATATTTTTGGAACATTCATTGAATAATACGTTATTTGAATTAAATTTTAATGTTTTGGTAAACCTATATGGGGTAATTACAAACGAATAAATAATCGTTATGTACTAGTTGACCAAAATGCAGGTCTTCACACATGATAAATATTAATGCTAAGTTAGACAAAGAAGTGAAGAGCTCGAAATGTTGAGTTTAACAATACACAGATCCAGTGGAAAGCAAATAAAAATTTCGAAATAGTTAAATAAGAATTATCAACATTTAAAGGAAAACCAGACTAAAATGTTCTGTTCAGTTAACAACTATTCGAATTTTCCAGTGAACAATATGACTAAAAGTATTTGACAACTTTCGAGTTTACGACATAATTTTTATGTGATTATTTAATTTT
Organism: Platydemus manokwari; assembly: GCA_037951405.1. Lineage (NCBI taxonomy): Eukaryota > Metazoa > Platyhelminthes > Tricladida > Geoplanidae > Platydemus > Platydemus manokwari. The sequence goes on along the minus strand of JBBMOY011413645.1, from coordinate 12,376 downwards.
ACATTTACATAATAGATATTACTTAATTTTATATGTGAAGAAGCTTAATATACACAAATTTTCAATTCAACTTTTGTTTGATAACTTTATATATTATGTAATTGAGTTTGTTTAAATAATAATTTCTTTATAGCATTTCAAATATCAAAGCTTTAGATTCAATTTGTTTTTTTATATTTTTTGACAACAACATTACAACATTATTCAAAATTGTGAATAACTTAATTTTCACTTATGGGTGCTGTAGCTAGTAGGGCTATCAAGCCCTTTAAAAATTGGAATATTCTTAATCGAGCAATAAAGCAAATAGAAAAAGACAAATTAAAACCTCGTTCAGCTAGTAAAATTCCTCAACAAATGGAATTTATTTCTGAATCTATTGAAAATAATAAAAATGTTAAGTTAGTAGAAGAAATTAATAAATTTGAAATAAGTAGCACAGAAGTAATTGAGGGCAAGCGAGTGCCAACTAAATCGAATCGTCCATTACCAAAAGTTTGTTGCGTGTACAACCAATTAGAAGGTCTTAATTTCGAAAATTTAGAAAGTGCTACCATATGATCTTGATGATAACAGCAATGAAAAAGCAGTAGAACCAGTTATTATTCCTGAAGGAAAGATTACGATTTCTCTTTTGATTGAAATGATGGAAAAATATAGAGATGATATAACCATAGAAGAGTTGGCAGATTTGTATAAATTACCTCCAGAAAAGGTTATTTTATATTTTTTAATTATTTATTTTAATTGCTGTATTAAAATGCTTATTTATTCGACTAATTAATTTCATAAATGTTTAAATAAATAAATCTATTTCTTAAATCGCTTTTGCAGTAACCGTTTATTGTGATCAGATATATTATGATTGATAATTTTTATGCATAATGTTCATAATATATTATTAAATTATCACATTTTATTCTATTATCAATTTAGATTGGCACATTTATTAATATTTTATAAATATATAATTAAATTTTGTTTTATTTTCTGTTGCACCATGACAGGAAATTTTGATATGGATAATTTGTAAGCTGTTAAAATATTATATCGATTTCAATCGCAATAGTCTGATATAATTGATTACTGTTTCTATGGTGATTCATGGAGGATTTTTATTGGTCATTTTTATGAGATGTGGAATCAATCAAATATCGATCATTTTTATGGAAGAGATTATCCAATTGCAAATTGAATAGCTGAGCTTTACGTTTTACGCAATCTCACTCCATTTACTTTGATAATGATTAATAATTATCTGTGATTCTTACTTTTTAAAGGAAATCGATGCCCTATTATGACTACAGCCATTGGTCAGGGCTATAAAATGTCCCAGATTACAAAACGGTGCTTTATTTAATCTCTGAATATCAGATTATATGTTTGAAAATTATTGATTATCAGCAATTATTCCGTCATATCTACATGTTGATTGGCTAGATCTGATATCTCTCTTGATTTATTCAGTTCTCATTAAACACTGAATATGAATCTCGATATATCTGGACTCTATTTTATTATTAACTACAGCCCTGTCCCCTTGAGTCAGATTTGATAAATATGGCACTTAATCAGTTCTGTATGGCTGGATAAATATCAATTTCCTGACATCTTCATGTACAATCGTTTCTGGCTTATGCGAGTGCCTAAGACATTGTTTTACGTGACTTCCAATATCGTAGGTCTTGTCAATTCATCAATTTTGTCTTCCGATTCATTTCCATCGTTATCTCTGTCTTTTTCAGCCATAATGAATGGACGAAATAAACCTTTGGAAAACTGTACCCTCGTAAGACTTCTAAAGCAATCGCAAATTTAGAAAAATGAAGGAAAAACTCGAATTAGACCATTTTTTCAAAAATGTATTTATTAAAACAAACTAATTATTAAATTGATAATTATAATTGAATAACATTTATTATTAAATCTCTATTAAAACTACGTGTCGACAGTGAGTGTATGTGTGTAATGTGCAGAAAAGAATCAATATGTTGATCATGCACACATCAGTAACTATAGCTACGAGACAAGTTGTGAAATTTATATGAATTATAAAAGTAAAAACCTGAAATTTTGAAAGCACTCCGACCAGAGTCTAAATCCGAGATATTCCAATCCGACCAAAGTGGGATTAATTAAAATTATTTGTTCTATTTTTGCCTCACTGTTAGGTGCTACTAGTTAATAAAGCACGAAATGAAAACGTATTTAAGAACTTCAAGCTGCAAAAGTATATTTACTCCAAATTTTATATTATATTTTTATTTATATTATTATTGTTATTAATATAAATATTATTAATATATTATTTTATTAATATATTATTATTAAATATTTATTTGTCATCTGTACTAATAATTATTATTATATTTTTGTTGATAAATTATTAATTATATTTTATAATATTATCATGTAATGGTTTGTCATATAGGCATTTTCTATACTAATCCGATTTAAAATGGTTTATTATTGCAATGTTTTGGTAGGGGGGGGGGTATTACTGTGATTTAATAAACCAAGTGTTCATATTTTGTCTAGCAAAATAGTGACTTTAATTGATTGCAATATTAATTCTGAGGTGCCATGAGAAGATTAATCCTATCATTTTCCATGAAACACTTTTCCACTACACTGCATATCTGTGTTGTTAATTATATCTTAATTTATCGTTTGTAATAACTGTGCCGACCGTTGTTTCAGGTATACAATATCCTTCGCTTCAATCGACTGTTCGTGTTGACTCCACCCGACAACAAGCTGAGATTATTGATTGAAGGTGAACCCGAAAAATCACAATCGAAAGGCCCCACTTTACTCTATCCTGAAAGTTATGGCAAATGTGCAGAATAGTTTCGTTAACCAATTATTTTCATATCGACACACACACACACTCGTCGATTTAGACCAATCAGAATTAGGAATATGAAATGGAGTTATTTATAAACAAAGGGCTTTTCATTTTATTGCTGCATTTTATTTCACTGAAAGATGTTGTTTGGATTTTTCGTTTGGACGAAGATCCGATTTATAATTAAAATCAGAATTGGGCGGGTGAAATTTTTATAGCGGTTACCATGACAGAATCGATTTGATGATGCATGTGTGAAATGTTTTATCGTGTTGGTAGGTGGTTTCAAGATGCTTGTCTGACAAACATTAGAATGTTGAGATGATTAAGTAAAACAAAAGAAAAAAATCGATAATGGGTCATATTTGTCTTTGGCTAAAAAAAATTATAATTATCTCCACTAGCTGCCCATTTATCTCAGGCTCACGGGAACCAGAGAGAAATTATTGATATTAAATGCCTTTACATGTACTTATATTTCAAATCAATAAATTCAGAAACAATAAGTCATTGAACGGAATATTCGTTATTTAGTGCCACGATATAGTTCAAAATATAGAAATAAGTATTTAAATCGAGAGCTCTTTCTTGAGAAGCAGCAAGAATATAAATTACCAGATCAATAATCGCAATGAAAGAGCGAAATTTGTTTTTGAAATTATAAGGTTTATTGAGCAAATCTCGAAAAATGATAAAACTTATTTCGCAAATATATCGATTTTCATCTTGATTAAATTATCATAGCAATTCCTTTTAAACTTTCTTATGAAATATAAGACTCACCATGACTTAACCAGATTATCTGAATTTATAACTCTGGCTACTTAAATGTATGCGTAATATAATCGTTTAAGCAGGATTTCCCACTGTGGACTGACTCTGAAATTTAAGAAAAAATTGTGATATTTTAGGATTAAAATCGTCATTGATAAAATGATGATTGTATTAATTAATAACTAGAATGATAAGTAAAAATCAAATCTATCGAAGTTAACGTTTTCAATACTAATGGAATTTGATGATGAGGATATTTAACGGCAATGGTTTGTGCGTAACCAAGTTTATTAATGCTGCTAAGACTGATATTTGGTTGAACAATTCCCACTATAGGTAACTCTTAGCAGTGCCGAAACATATGTTACTATAAAATGTATATAACAATATGATAGAACATAACAATATATGAGATATCGAAGAATATTTATCGCTCAATATTTGCAATCACAACAATGAAATAACAATTGTATGATATGGTAAGTTTTGTGCTTCAGTTGTCTTGACATGAAGGATTTACCAACCAGAATTTGGAACTAATACAACCCAATTTTGACGAAGAAAAAATAGATTAAAGAGGAGATAGTTTAAAAAATATCAAATGTTTAATGCGAACTTTTACTGATAAAGCATAATAACAATAATCCCCTTTCAAGAATTATTATAGCAATTATAGAAATGAAATAAAATTAACTCATAGTAGTTCTAGTAGAATGATAGTAGATAATTATTCGTCTCCAGTTAATTGTGCAAATTTGTTGTCACGGAATCTTGTGAAATCTTCTTGCGTTTATATTTTGTTCTAATTTTTGCTAATAGTTGCTGGTTAATATAGTATTTTTCATGGCTTAACCATCATTGATTAGCTTTCTGCTATATTTGCTTATTTTGAATATGTTTACATTTCTTTTTAATTTTGTCAAGGAAACATACAGGTTACCATTGTTAACTGCTATGATTTTTCCTTTATTTATTTATTTTTGTAAATATTTATACTATTTTTTGTTTAAATTAGTTAAAATTTTATCATTTGAGATTATTATATATTTCATGAATAATCTTTGTTCCCATCACTAATTGCAGGTAATTAGCTTGGGCAATTCCCATTCAGTTTACATTTATTGTAACACATTATTTCCGGTTCAATTTAGATTTCATTACTGCTGCTATCACGAATATATTTATCAATAATGTTCAATTTCAATGATTTCATTATTTGCACCGTTTTTTGTCACTTTAATTTACAAGAAAAATTGACGTTTTATTTAATCCATCAACGACCTGTTTATAATAAGATAAATTATAAAGATTTTTGATTCTTAGAATCTGATTTGTCTCAAGGAAGTTACAGCAAATAATTCTTTCATAAATGTTTGAGTCGATTTTAGAGAATTGCTTGGTATTAATAATTGCTTATTATGGGCGTGTAATACATTTATTATAATAGTTTTCGTTCATGTTGCATTCATTATTCTGACATGACTCCATTACGTTAGACCAGTGATTCCCCAACTTTTCGGGTGTACTGCTCCCTTTTCAGAATAAATATTACTGGGGAGCGCCCCCAAACTAACCCACACTCAATTTTTTATTAACTTTTAGTAACAATTTATAAAAAATATTAATGTTTCTTTTTCTTTAAATATTTTAAAAAGATATCACAACAAACTAATCTTTCTTTTAGTTTTATTTCAGTTAATCATTACGGGAAATCCCAGAAATAATACCACCTTCGGCGTTGCAAGCGACAAAGCGCACAAGCAGTAGCATTGAGTGCGCGATTACACATACTTCAATAAAAATTAATGAGAACGTACAGTACGTTGTTTAAAGACAAATTAAGCGTTTTGAGCAAACGAGATACATCAAATTTTTTAATAATCATTTTCCTACATTCTTATTGTATTACCCTCCCAAATGAGGTTGTATTCATCAACGACCCTCTGGATCCTTGCAGCGCTCACTTTAGGAATCACTGCATTAGATTAATAAAAATTTTATTTTTGGTGGTTTTCCTACTCATCTTATTTTTCGATGATCATCATTTCAGCCTTTCAGTGCCTCTTCCTTATTTCATTACATCAGATGAGTAAAAACACTTTAAAAGTGGGTTAAACTGAGGCGATAAAGGTTCATTACAATAAGGAGTATTTGCTCTGGACTATAAAGAACTCTTCTCAAAGACAATACAAAACTCCTATGTGGATTATGATTAACTTGTTTTCTTTACATCAGTTGTCGGTAGTGCTGTCTAATTACCAACCGACCGTACTTCAAAACTGACTTAAAAGTTAATAGAAGGATAAGATGAATACAATTCCTATTGCAGTGGTAATTCAAATGTAAATAAATAACGAAAACAATTAATAAAATTTCATAAAACAAATATATTTCTAAACGTCGTTCGTTTAGTAGAACCACTACTGCAACTCAAAAAAACATTTTCAGAATTGATGCCAGATAAATTTACAGTAAAAATAATAACCCGTAAAAGGCGAAAACAATCTTTAACAAACTGGACACTATTATATATATTATGATTTTAAATTAACCTCTAAAATACAATTTCGTTTAATGTAATAAATATAAAATTCAGAACTTCAAAATATACAAATATGTAAAAATAGTAAAAATAAAAATTTATTCAAAATAAGGTATAATTTCTCAAGAAAACTTAAGCAGTGATTTTTTGATGACCGTTAGCATTTAATGCCTCAGTTGATGGCAAGTCATCGATTTCGTAAATAACCTTGATGACTAATGAACAACTTGGACATTGTGCAACATCCTCACCGTTTCGTAAATCCTCCTAACAAAATAACAATACATAAGAATAAATAACAAAAATATTACCAATGAAATCTCAAATCGATCACCACATGGACAGGGATAATAATACATTTCCAACTCTTCATCAAATTCCATGTCTTCTATTTCAATTTCGTCATGAAAAACTGACATTTTAAAAATGTGTGAAATATTTAATCTTTATTGATTATTAAAACAAATTTTGAGGTTAGATTATTTTACTATACAAAATTTTCATTTAAAAAAAATTAAAAATAATCATTTAATTAGTACTAGTAATGTTGTTTTAAAATAATATAATTTTAATATATTTATTTTAATAATAATTTTAAAGATTAAAATTGGTTAATTTTTTAAAATTAAACAATTATAAAATATTTTAAACATTTTTAAATGTATTTATCACGAAATCAAAATTTGAATAATAAACATAATTTAAGGTGATTAATTTTAAATAGTTTGACTATATATTCAATCTGATTTGATTCTACATATAATTTGTTAATAGAGATTTAATTAATGAAATGATTATCTATCTGACTCGTTGGTTGTGATTATATTTGATAAAGAAACTGGTATTTATGATTTCACATTTACCTGTAACTTAAATATATTTCATTTTTAATATTTATGCATTATGTTTAGAACTGTTATAACTTAACGACTAGACTCAATCGAATTACTTTATCCGATTCCTAATCTAATTCCAATACGCACTGAGCAAAAACAAATATATCTTCTGATTAAGATATATTATAGTCAAACTCTGCGTCGAATATCAATATTATAAAGGAATATGTCCCATATAAAATTAATTTAATAGAACTAGGACAAATTCATAATACGGCTTCTCAATACTTTAGCACAGAATCTAGTCCTAGCTCACCGCTAATATGTAATTAATTTAGTAGTTAAAACAGATCACAGTATAATCTTTTCTATTGTCTTTCCTCTCTTCCGTTTATAACTGAAAACTGTTATTTTCGACTTCTAACTATTAAATAAGTTTAATATTTACGAAAATTATTAAATATTGTTTTAAATGTCACATATTTTCATTTATTTTTTATTTCCAATTATTATTATTATTTATTTTCTTATTACATTTTTATTTTTATTGTTGTTCACTTTACTTTTATAACTAATTGTATTCTTTTACATATTTTTATTGATTTTTGGGGTCATCATACATGTGTGGCTTTGTATTTTATCATTAATTCGTGTTATATTGTATCAGATTATATTAGAAAATACTGTCGATTCGTAGCACAAGCATAATACAAAGGAATCAAAACTTTTTCAGGCTGTACAGATCATGATCGATCAGAAAATTACAAAGGAACTGTTACAAAATAGTTGACAGACATTAACTTGTCAGGCAAAGGAAACTTTAATAGTAATCGATCATGTGTTCAAGAAATTGAGGTCATTATGCCGGAGACAGAAAATGTATTTAATGATATAAGGGAAGCAACTAGAAGAAATCCTGAAGATAAGAAAAGACAATTATAATTCTAAGAGAGAAGATGGATGACTTAAAAGTCACATAAGAAACTGTTGAATACCTTTTTGTTAACACGTAAGACAGAAAACAAGCACATCAAACGAATAATATTTTATTTAATCAATAGATTGACTTATATTTTATTTCTAGTGTGAGTCTTGTACTATCGGTTGATGCGGGATGTCAATCCGGTAGATGTGTGAGTTATAATGATAATCAAAATAATAACACAAATGACGTCAATATTTTTTATTCATGTTTACCAAATTGTGCAAAGTCGTTTACTACAATGCAATAAACCATTTTATTTCCCTCTTTAAGGAAAACCCACTCAAACTAAATTTTCCAATTACTCGAAATCACAGTTTATTTAGACGCGCATTTTCAAAACAATGGTCAACAAAGGAAGGGCATGATATCGAACCTCCTTTGTGCTGATATATAAATGTTAAATATCTCCGATTTTATGTAAATATGAATGCTTTATCCATAAAATTAAATTTATTTACTTTATAATTTATTACTGAAGTTCAATAATTCAATAAATATTTGTCTCAGAATTGTGTCAGGAAGAATTCGTTAGAATTATTCTGTAAGTGAACTTTCTAATTTTCCTAATGCTAACATGATGCTAATATGCTATTTTCCTTATGCTGATTATGAATAATCAAATTTTTATTATTTTCTTTTCCTGGATTTTAAAATTATTTTCTTTTTCCAACTTTGATAATTTTATTTAAAAATAAATCAGCCTACATTATTAATTTCAATTTTCCCTTTCGCCCGCCCACATTTTTCAACAAATATCTATTTCTCCTAAATTATAAATCTCGCCTAAATAATATATTATATAATATATTATATCATTCCGCATAAAACAAATCGAAAATAAAATTAAATACATCGATTTTTCGTAAATCAATTATTTTTTCATTAAAATAAAATTAAAAAATTTTCCACACAAATTAAAGTCAATTATACATCAAACAAAGAGTCATAAAATAAAGATAGAAAGTAAAGTCACACTAGATAGATTACATGAAGTTATTATTCGTCGATATTCATTTTCCAATAGGATCTGGATTGTAGCTTTTTTGTGAGACTGTTGCAGGCTTTGATAGGAGGATTGGATTTGAGATTGCGATTCTATCTTCTTGTAAACTGAGGGCTGATATTGAGAAGACGATCCTGCCCTGTAACAGAACTATTTAAGCGCCGTCAGACATAATATTATTAAAATTTATATTTGTATCAGAAACTAATAAGGATTGTTTGTCTCTCTTGCTACCAAAGAGCTCGCCCATTAGTTTTCTTAAATGGTGAGTTGTAAGGAAAGTTGTAAGAATTTTCATCTGTTCATAAATTTACAATAATCACGCCATCATTGTAATAATAATAATAACATTGTTTTGTATTGAATCCGTTCTTTTCGCATTCATTGAGTTTAAAATCATAGTTTCGATCTTTGGGGAAAATATTGAATATTATATAATTGAGCAATTTATATTTTGAATAAATCGAGACTGTATTTAGTCAACTAAACCTTTTCTGAACACCTGAACCCACCTGCATTAGTGATAAGCTTGATTCCTAATGATGCCCAACACAACAATATTAATTAAGTTATGAAAAATTATAAAATCAGGTATTACCATTGTGAGAATATCAAATTGAATTTGAATTTAGTTTGATATTAGATTTTATTTGATATTAGATTTTATTTGATATTGAATTTTATTTGATATTGAATTTTATTTGATATTGAATTTTATTTGATATTGAATTTTATTTGATATTAAATTTTATTTATTTTGTTGAAATAATTGTCTTTAAATAGAATTGAATGTCGAGTCTTTTACAGTTTGTTTTCGATGCGTTCTTTTAAATAGTAGTGGCTTACAACCATCATGAAATCTTAAAAAATAAATAAATATTTAAAAAACGGTGAAGCTTATCAAGAATTTACAAGCCTTGTAAGAAAACAGATATTTATAATACCGGCAAAGTAATATATTTGTAGATATGCTAAATAAATCCTAATAATTTTTCACATAATACAAAACAGAATAATGCTTTTTAATAATGTAGAATTAATTCTTACAGTGTCATACTGAACTGAAGTAAATGCGTAGATTCGAGAAGAAATAAAAGAAAATGTCTTAAAAAATACAGAAAAAATACATGAAAGGAAAAAATTTAATAGAAAAAGAGAATTCAATAGGTTATAAGCTTTGTAAAAATCGAAATTATTTTTATAATAAGTTGCTAGCAGTGCAATGCGGTTTATGATACGAGCAAACTAAATTGAGCCTGTAAAATTTAGCGAACTCACAAAAAATACAGCATTATTTTCATAGCAGACTTATGGAAATTGTTTTGAGTTAATATTGGTGTTTATATTGAGTGATGATCCAGTGCAGATCGATAATCATGATATTAAAAATTTAAATATCCGTAAATTTTTTTGTAAATTCTAAATCAATCTTTAAACTTATCAATACAAAATTAATCAATCCAAAACATTTCGAGTCCAAATCAATTTCGTGTAATTTTAATGGCCAAATAACCATCAATTGCTTTATTTATCGTTTATGAAGTGCAGCATGTGGTAATGTATTGAATGTCAGACTACACCTTTGTTCATCTTCTTTAATGGAAATTGAAATTGATGGAAAGATAAATGTATCAATAATAATTTAAATAATACCACGAAGGTAAAAATTATCACAAGTGCATTGAGGAAACACATAATAACGATAAATAATAAGCCTAATAAATTTAGTGAGGTGGTCCACACAAAAAATACAAACGAAAGCAGGTAGTGGTACATTGAGCACACAACACACCTACCAACAAAATAATCATAAAGACTATTAAAATAGTGATTAAAATTTTTGAATTGTTGACACGAAATTTGAACGTCATATGAAAATTAAATAAATCATACGTTTATTTAAAAATTCAAATTCTGATAATGATGGCAATTATTTGAAAACTCTCGTAAAAATTCGTTCCAGTAATGTCTTAATGAAATAAATTTTGAATAAAAGCTTAATAATGAGTGAAATCAATAATTTCGATTATTTAAACGACGTAGATACGGCTAACATGCATTGCATTCGAATCAAAGTAGTCTATTCACTCAAGCAACGTCAATTTCATTCATATTCAAATATTCAGTGTCTCTAACAGGCATCTTTTCAAAAAAGAAATTAGCCAATTTAATATTGATCCAGGCGTTTATTAATCGACTCAATCTCGGGACAAACACAATTTTATTTATTCAAAACTCATTTGTGGAATTGTAATCTTGTAGATTTTTTGCAATCAATAAGTGTGAGTTTGTTAATATGTATTTCCTCGGTCAATTTCAATGGATTTTGGATTTGGCCTGTACAACAAGATCGATTGAAAAATACTCTCATTTTTGGACTTGGGATTTTTTATTTTTTGTAATACATAATATACTAGTGTGTTAATACTACATGTTTTCATATATAGCATTTTTATTTAGGGCAATATTCATTATCGAGAGCTCATATTTAACATCATTGTAACGCAGCGCGATTTAAATTTAATTAGCCCTTATATTCAAGTAAGAATGTTTCTTTTTCAGTGTTTATATTTTAAAAACAATCTAAAACTTCCGTTACAATAGCTCCATACAATCCATCGACGCCACTCATCAGTGGAACCCGTACAAATCCAACCTAAAATAAGCTAAGGATAAAGAAAAAAAATATTGCCAAGTTCTAAAAGAAGAATTGATCTCTAACCTCTCTTAATTCTTTTCGATTACAAATATAATTTTATGAATCAATCCCAAATTGTGTAGGAATTCATACCATTTTCTAGTTCGTCGTCATACACTGATTATTTCATCAAACTAATTCTCAGGGAAAGTCGAACTCACCAGTTGGATGAAATTCAGCAGCGTGATTAGGAGCAACCAAAGGCTAAACTGTAAATCCCAGTGGATGTGTTATTCTGAGAACATGTCTTTACATGATGACTCTTTTTCTTGTTTCGCTAAGCCAATACTGTTAACAATCCGATAAATATCATTTGAAAGGGAATGACAGACATCAAAATAATAAACGTCACATTCGATAATTTCGCTAATTTTGCGTTGAATTTAAAACTGTAATTTTTCAATAAAGATATTCATTTGAAAAAATACCTCAGCAAGAAACAGATTTCTAAAAATAATTTCTGAAGATAGGAATTTTAAAGTGAAGCTCTCTCAATAATTAATGTACATGGAATAATTTTTACTGAATGAGAAAACGTTAATTTGACAAGATGTTAAAGATATAATTTCTGCTTGAACACGTTATCAATTTCCTAATTGATATTCGCTTTTTATAATTAATTTCTCTAAATCTTATTAAAATTATCTATTTTCGATTAAAATTATCATTATTTTCTATAAGAAAATGTCT
>JBBMOY011412534.1:0-14698 GCA_037951405.1 Platydemus manokwari | reverse complement strand
AAAGTAGATTGAATATTGATATCGAATGATGTGATATTTTAAACGAAATAAGTTACTATTTATCTATAGTAAATATTTTATGAATTTTCGATTAGGGTATTAATAGAAATAGTAACATTATATTTATCAAGTTCAACTTTATAATGAAAATAGCTTACATAATAAGCACAAGTTATATGTAATGTGATTTTCTACAATGTACCAGCAAAAAAACTAAAAATAATTTTCGTTATTCAATATATTATGCTTAGACAATTAAAGTAGAATATGACAACAAAATTGTTTATTTAATTTGACGATTGTGATTATAAATATTTCTTTCGAGTACAGTGTCAATTAAACATTAGCTACAAAAATCAGAGCACATTATGACTGAATAAAAAAATGTAAATTTGCACATATGCCTCCTAAAAGAATTTTACAATGGCAGTTGATTTCAGAAAAATAAAATTAATCCAAAATAAAATTAGGTTTTATGTTGAAAGAACCTACAATATGTTGAAGAATGTAAAGGAAGAAATAAAGTGGTTTGATCCAATATATAAAATTATTGATTTTAACCATTATTTTATATTTTATCTTTTAAAATTTAGTTAAATAAATTAGTCCGATTTCAAATGTGCTGGGAAGTAGCTTTGGATAAAACACCATAATAAACAATTCATCTAAGCAATTGTAAATAAAAATAAATAGAACTCACCAAGTCGCGGCCATAATTCTAAGCATTTCTCAAGAGAAGCTGAATTAAAAGGTTGGTCAATTAAATCTAACTTGAATCTGAATATTAAATAGAATAAATTCACTAGAATTTTTTTTCCAAAAATACTTCCACGATAAATAAAAAGAATAACCAATTTCACACGATAATTATCCTATTGTCAAGAATTTAATCGATAATCCGATGATCATCGAATGGAAAGTAATCTGGTAGATTTTCAGAAAAAAATAAATCAGAAAGTCAATTTAGTAAATGAAATTCTTATAAAAAATACAACGGGAAGGATTTGAGATTAAACAAGTGACCTATTGAACTATCTTTAGATTTATGTGGCAAATTAACCATGGGTAATTGTTTCTAAATTATTCGAGTACTAGAACAGGACTAAAGAAAAAGTTAATTTTATAATTTGTAATAGTAAAATACCACATTTCAATGAAATCTATATTAAATAAATCAAACCAATTTAAAAGGTCATCTGTTCACTAGTTAGTCATACATTGAATTTAAAAAAATCAATAAAATCTAATTATTAATTTCATAAATCAGTTGATATAAATAGCATTAAGCTGAAATTGTCAGAATCTCAGCAAAATTTTTTAATTTATATTTTCGGATAAAAATTCATTTCAATTTCGACCAAATAAGACTTTTCGACAATCTGTAAACTCAAACAATATCGGACGTAATGGATTATACTTAAATAAAAATATAATAAATTATAACATTAAGAAATGACCGCAGATGATGTTGCCACCAGAATATAGAATATATAAAAGAAGAAATAAACTGTTAAAATAGTTACTAAAGCTGAATGATCAAAATGGTAATTGTGAGAGTGACTAAGAGTTACTAAATTTAAACACAAAACCACGGGAAACAAAAGGGCACGAGTAAAAATCATAGTCCATTCACATCAGAATACCTTCGCACTTCATTAATTTTCTTCATTGTGTCAATTTTTTTTTTATTTTTTTCTTGCTTTCTTCCTTTTATTATTAAAAAAATTAAAATAAAATAGAATAAATTAAATTTTTTCATTAATTGAGAATTTACAGTGATGATATCGATACACGCGATGACTTGAGGGACGTTATAATCCTTTTCTAAATACTGAGATATTCATTTAAATAATTCTTTAGATTTATTATTTTCAATGAATCGTGTAATATTTTATTTTTATTTCTGCATAATTTTGTAAGATAAAACATCGCGTATTTTTATTACAATTTTTAAATCTCCCATTAATCGAATATAATAATTTCCTTTAATTTTTTATACCAAATCTCATGAAGAGGCATTTTATTTTATAGAAATAAAAATTATAACAAAATTTGAATAATTCTTAATAAGAATTTAATTTATTATTAAAATACTTTTCTATCAAAGTACTTTTTTTTATAATAATTTGAAAAACAATAGAAAATTAAAAACATTATTCGGCTATATTATTTTACAAGAGTTTATTAGACAATACATTTAACAGTATTATTTTGCGGTGAAATTGTTAGTGTAGATTACAATGAAACTAGCAGTAATGCTATAATCAAACCCATTTGAAGAGAATAATTTTATTATTTACCTTATTCCAGTGAACAATATTATATGTAATTCAAACTTACACCTATTTCCGTGGTGGTGTCGTTCATTTAAATTGATAAGACTTTACATTTCTAGTCCTGCACTTATATTATCGTATGAGAATATCCCAGCATCAAGTTAGTTATTATTGAATCCTTTTATTGTGAGATCTAGCCTTCCATTCTATCAATTATAAGCAACTTTACAATATAAAAATCATCTCATGTAGTCTTGTCTCATACAATTTACTGAAACCGTATTTTTTTGAAATTAATCTCATATCTTTCATATAAATATAGACATTTCAGGACCATAATTATTCACGTTGTTAAATATTATAGCTTATTATTAACCTCAACATTACTTCCGAAAAGAAAGTTGGATTTAGATTGGAGAAATAGGTATAGGTTATTATACTTCTTTAAAATCGCAAACTCCATTTTATTGTATTTCAATTGTTAGACATTAAGGTAATTATCATATTATTTTTTCATGTTACTGAGCTGATCATGAACCTAATTTTACAATTATTCTCAAATCTTATTATTCTCAACAATTCTTATTCAGATAATATTCGAACTAAACAAGAATGGTCAAATGAAATTATCGAGAGAAATATATTCCAATTCAGTAAAAGATTTGATTTTTTTCAAATCTTTAGGGAAACTATTTTAGCTTGAAAAATTCAGACAAATCTATCAATTGTTGATTTGGGATTATTTAAATAACATTGTCGAATCGTAAATTTCACATTTTCTGATATAAATTTTGCATTGGATTTTTTGAAAACGTAAAAATTTATATTTTTTAATCAAACTTTTTAAAAATAAATTAAAATCAATGAAGGATATTCCATTGGAATTTTAAATTATGCCGTGTGTGAGAGAAATTTCTTGATAAAGAACTTATAAAATTTTCAGAGTTTCTCACTATTAAGTGATAAGAGAATATGAGTGAAATGACATCGATTCGGATCCAACAATGACCAAAATATAAAAATATTGAATTTAAACCTTTATTTACATATTCTTCGAAGTCATAACCTAACACCAATTGAGCAAACAATCATAATAATTGTTAAAATATCAAAAATAATTCAAATGTATTTCATAAAGTAAAATTACTTGGGAGAGTTCGATAAAAAATCTTCCTATGCTCAAGTGACAAGAATTAATGTTTATTAGAGTGAGAGTGATAAAGGAACACACATGTACAAATAACAGGATGGACAAATGAGAATCAGTAAAAACTTACAAGTAACACAAACTGGAACGATTAAAAAGAAATACCAAAGGATAAAATGCCAGAAACAGGAATATGGCTTGTAAAGTGGGAGATAACAGAAATACATTCAAACAAAATATAACCACCTATGGTAAATTTTATGATTTTTCGATCGATTAACAACAGAGGATTCCAGCTATAAATATAAATCACTTCCGTAACCTAAATTTCTCCATGTCCTTTGTTTTTCAATAAATATTTATTATATTATTACTACCAAGATTCCAAACTTTATGTAAATATCTCTCAAACTCATTTAAATTCAAAATATGATAAAAGTTTTCATCGAGCATCTTCTCAGTTTATTAAAAATTCAGATAAAACTAATTTTGCTCGAATTAATCAAAACTGCCCTCGTCTAGATCAAAAATCTTGAATAGAAAATTAAATCAAAACCTAGTAGTTATTTTTCCTTGTTGTTTTCTTAAGGAGAAATAGATTATTGATTATTTCACTTGTTCAAATCAGTAAAATCTATGATTTTTTTTTATTATTTCGAGGAGAAAAATGAAAATAATGAGTGGTGTGAAATTAGTGGAAATGAATACATTAATGAAATAACTCAACACATTTGCACAGTTACTATTTTTAGAGATTTCTTTTCTTTTATAGATTTTCCCAATGATTTGGCTTTGTTGTTTCGAATTTCGTAAAGATTATCTTATTAAATTTCGATCAATATTTATTTAGGCTAACATTTGCAAAATGTCGTTTTTACAAATCTCATAGAAATTTTTACCTTATTACTAATTAATGAAACCAAATTATTACATTTGCTTTCTTTAGTCACTCATTTTGCCAATGAAAGATTAATTACAAAATAATCGATAAGTTAAATCAACGCACTATTCCGAAATGACGTGCAATATTTCCAAAGATTAAAGTTGATTTAAATTAGCATAAAGTCGTGTAAAGCGTGTTTGAAGAACCTAAAAGACTATCGGTAAATATGTGGATTAAAAATTATAACGGTGATTTTAATGATCATCAATATTGATTTCATTGTCCTAATCTGAATTGGAAATGAAAAAAAAACTATTCTTGACATTTTAATGAATGAATATTGGTGATAAAAACACTATCAATATTAGTCGGTATTTCACAGAATTAATGGGCTTTAAACAGTGTATTTTATAATTCTCTAACTCTGAGAATTCAAACCTACAACCACTTTATTCAACTTTTTTTTATCAATTTTGCCTCGAATGCGAGCAATTGCTACCTCAGCCCGATACTCTCCATTTAGTAAAATAAGTAAATGACAAGTAATTCAATAGTTGATTCCGTTTTTCTTCAGATTTTAATATTAAAGAATGAACTTGGATTTTAAGAAATTTATGGATAATACCTGTTCTTAAAATATTATAGAACTTGAGCTAAGATATAGATTTGCCTCATATTATTTATACTATATACTTTGGAATTTTTCACAAGAAACTGAGGCCAATCACGGCAAGGAAGTGACTTGAGAAATTTGATTTACGAGGAAGGTATGTGGTACATTAAATTAAGCCACTCTTAACAAACGGAAAATAAAATGAAACGATTAAAGAGACAAAATATCTCGACAGTCGTTTAAAATATTTGATTTAAAATACTTGATAATTTTACTGATACATTTTTTATGGTAAGTAAAGTGAAAATAGTTTGAAACCGAGATTAATACCGGATAATTTCCCTTTCATAATCATGTAGAATAAGGGGTATAACAGAGTCATCATAACACAATGAATTTGAAAAAGACTTTATATAATTATGCTTGAGAAGGATTCAGTGTGAAGCATTAATTTTTCTTGGATCCTAAGCATAAAAATGAATAATTAAAATATTAATAGATATAAATACAAAAATTGAAATCATTAATAAAGAGATAATAATAATTATAATAAAAACTGATAAAATGTAAAAATAATAATGGGAAAAAGAAGCTAAGACAGGAAAAACAATATGAATATGAATGATTAATGATGAAAAACGCACAAAAATTATTATTTGTGTAGACCATGGATTTCCAAAGTAGGTGCCGCAAGGATCCAGAAGGTCGGCGGTGAATACAAGGTCATTTGGTGGCGATAATATTATAAGAATTTAAGAAAATGATTATTAAAAATTTTGATGTATCTCGTTTGCTCAAAACGCTTAATTTGTCTTTAAACAACGTAATTTCGAGTTTTAGTATTAAAATCTATTCTAAGTGCAATAAATATGTTCTTACTTTCAAAATCCATAGTTCCTACCCAATTTATATATCTTTTTAATATATTTAATGGAAAAGATAGTGACATTAAGATTTTTTTATTAATTGCTACTAAAAGTTCAAAAAAATTTGGCGTGGGTTAGTTTGGGGGTGCTAAGTGATATTTATTCTGAAAAGGTGGCGGTACGCCCGAAAAGTTTGAGAATCACTGGTGTAGATGATTAATTTACCACGATTCAATTTATTGATTTCCACTGTACGTCACCATTTGGACAAGTTCAGAACATAGAAGTATCCCCTACCTGAATCTGGCACCAATTTTGAGAAAATTTTTTATTCAGCGGGAATTAATTTCAAGAAAGTAAAAGCTTCTGTGAAATTAAATTTCAATGTTCTATAATCGATTTTCTGCAAATTTCATCCTATTGAATAAAAAGATAATTGTTTAAATCTTTTAATGGATTAGTTTAATATTCTAATCATTGTCATAAATGTTAAAAATTGGTTTAATAATTTATCAAGCTCGGTCCCAGTTCGACCAAACTTTAAATAGACCGTAAATCCACACTTAAATTGAGCTACAACTCATGGTTCCTGAAACGTTAGGCCCAACCGCATTTAAAACTTCAGTGACACAAGATGTCTCCTACTGTTACGAGCATAGGAATCGATCTCAAAATCAACTCTATCTTCATAAAATTTGTCACAATCGCAGTTCCATTAATAATTAAACTTAATAATTCCGGTAATTTGTTATTCTAATGGCTTATTATGGAAGTCTCTGATATTTGAGCATATTTACTGTGATGTAATTGATTTTATTGTAAATTTTGTGCTTATCAATCATACTTTAATATTCATCTTTATTTACAGATAAAATGCCATATTTCTTAAAACCACACCGATTGTAGTCAGATTATTGATTATAAATATTATTTGTACTCTGGAACTTGAATGACCAACAAATTCTAAATGTTAATGAATTCCCATTGAGCTCATTTAAATTCTTAAATCTATCGTAATAAAATTATATCAAAACGATACAAAACATAACAATATATTCAAATTAAAACCACATTAAAAGATTTCCGCAAAATGCTATATAGGATTTTAAATTTATTGATTTTCTCAAATTAAATTTGAAAAATTAGAATATAAAATTTTAAAAATCCGTTACGGTTTATCTATGCCAACATTTTTAGCCATTTAAGTTTGCAGTCTCATCGGATTCCTAATAAATCAATAACAAACATTGGTGAAATCTATTAAATAATGAATAAATCAGGTGATTGATTTGGTTAAATGAGCATGGTTTTTTAGTACGAAAAAAAATAAAAAATATTAGAAGATTGATTTCTCATAATAAACTTGGTAATATGTTTATAATAAAATCAATCAATGTTTTTCACGGTTGCTTTATTACTCGTATTGTACTACAGTAGTGATCGCATCTGATAAGGAGTTTCTTAGCAATTAATAAAATAAAAGATATTTTAATGTTAAGTGTGAGTCGTTTTAATCATTCAATAATTAGCGGTAATGACCTTGGTCCTTATTCTAACTACTCATAAGCAGGCCAAATTGTATAGACTTTATTAAAAAAAATATATACGAAGAAGGTAGATCGAGACAGATCAATATGGTTGCAATCCATTCTGTTTCAATTTCACATTTCTAAATATCAATAAATAAAAGTTCACATTCGCTGACATTGTGAATAAATATAGTTGTCATGAGAACATTTTCCTTGGAAATTTTATTAATTCTCTATCATATTTTTTGTGCTAGAACAGCTTTTGTTTTATTGACGAATTTTTTGTCGAAGAATTTTAAACCAACCCACAAATAAAGAACAAAGTTGAAGTGCTTATTTTCAAGAATAAATTCCAACCTGTAAATATAAATTACCAAGCCAGATTTTCACAACCGATCTTAGTAATGTTCGTTATTATAATAAAAGTTCATAATAAAATTTTTCATTGCCCAGTTATGTATTCTTAATCACGAGTTAAGAACAGAGTATATAATTTAATTGCATAAGGAATTGTTTTTTTCTTGATCTTCCTTACCGTTTATTAGAGTTCAGTTAACGAAAGTAAAAATACTGTTCACAAACTTTGAACAAAAATCGTTTCACCAAACAAACCAATTTGTGTAACAACACGCTGTCAACACCATTATAAACCATTATTTAATAAAGAATATAGCTTATATAAATGCAAATAACCTAACTCCATAGACACCAAGATTTAGCTGAACTGGTTTTTTAGGCTTACAAAGACAATTAATTTGATAGATTAAATATCGCAAGGAAGTAAAACTAAAATAATTTTAGATAAACATCACAAATAAATAAATAATCACGATATATAATGATTATTATTATTATTACATATGAATATAACTAAAATTATTTTTCAGTAAAACATTTATATCGCCTTATATGAAAATTTAAATTTATTAATCAATAAATTAAAATGTATTAAAGATTTATTTCATTTATTACTAATATTAAATCTCATTTCTTATGCTGATTTGGAGCTTAATGAACATTAAAATTTACTTAAATATTCAACAGGATTTTAGGAAGACAATAATTAATATTCTACTTAATCGAACACCATTTTTCTAATTATGTCCTTTATTTAAATACCAGAAACAGTTTTTTTCAAAGTATTAAAAGAAAACCGTAACAAGCGGTCGAGGACGGTATTTAAAATTATTAATTTCATTTAGACTGATATAAATGCGCACTGTTAAAAGCTCTTCAATAAAATAATCTTATTAAAATAAAAGTTAAATTCGGATAGAATTATTGTTGAAATTAAAGTAACTTTATAATTCCATAACAAATTGAGTTGTTTCGTACAAAATTATAATTTCTGTTCACACTTTTTCTAAATATATATATGTAAAATTTTTGAAACTTTCATCGGAATTTTCGACAGAAAATAAGAACCAAAAATAATAAAAATCATCATGAAAAAGTGTAGATATTGTAAATATTAATAAGAAAAATTTCAAATAAACAAACACCATTTTGTGAGGGAAAAATGTGAAATTATAAAAATTCGTAGTCTTCAAGTGATTTTCTAGCCAGCTCTTCTTCTTCAGCCATTCGACTATGCTGTAAAAGTATCATTTTCAATTCATCTCTACCAATCTTCCCATCATGATCAAGATCCCACTGACCTAATATAACTTCCTGATAGAATTTCATTTTTTCTTCATCATACGACTCGCCGGCAAGTTCTAAAAGATCTTTTAATAGACCTTGTAATTCTTCATTTTCAATTGTCCCATTTTTATCTGTGTCATACTTTTTGAACACTTTATCAATGTCATATCCGGTAATTTTGTTCACATTCTTGAATAACGGTTTACTAAGATAGTTTTCTTTAACAGGTAGTAGCCGAGC
This sequence comes from Platydemus manokwari, assembly GCA_037951405.1. Taxonomy (NCBI): domain Eukaryota; kingdom Metazoa; phylum Platyhelminthes; order Tricladida; family Geoplanidae; genus Platydemus; species Platydemus manokwari. Next base: position 5,500 of record JBBMOY011412534.1, on the reverse strand, counting down.
CATTTCGCTTAACTGAAGTTTACCATCACCATTTTCATCGAATAACTTTAAAATTGTTAATGAATATTCTTCCAATTTTTCATCTGTGATGTCTTTGATGTTTGATTCATTTAGTAGATAAGATAAAAATTGTTTCAGTTCATCTGCTTCAATATAACCACTATTATCTGTATCAAATTTTCGCCAAATTTTCATGAAATCAACGCTTGAATCTAATGGATTATCCCGTCGGAAAAGCAAGAGAAAATTTTCGTCTGTTGGTAGCATTTGAGCCAGTTCACCGATCTCAATTTTATTATCCTCATTTTCGTCATAAGCAGCCATAAAATCTTCTTTCATATCCTTAAGTGCACTATCAGAAATAATTTCACCTCCAATAGAACCTGGTATAACACTTGATATGAATTCTCGTAGAAACCCGTCAAGCTCGTCACCTTCAATATAACCATTACCATCTAAATCATAATGGCACCAAACCTCTAAAAATTGCTTAGCTGTAAAATTTGTCCATCTTCTAGTTTTGTAATCACGGAATTTTGAAAGAAAATTTACCACTTCGTTTTTAGGCGCAGACATAATGTAGAAAAGTTTTACTGTCTAAAAACACTCACTGGATTTTATTCCAATATATATTCCTTCTGATAACACACCGTTTTGCGATATGTAATCGAAGTTTATAAATCATAAATCAATACAAAAAGTGCTTGTTATTGTTAACTAGGGTTAGTAAAATTTGAAAAATTATTGAATTTAATCTAATCAGGTTAAAAGTGAAAATAAAAAAAATTTCAAACAAAGTAAAATTTAAATATAGAAATTTTATAAATTTAACAAGTTTACAATTCTTAATTTTGAAAAATGTTAACTTAAATTTTTTTAAAAAATAATATCTGTATATCATATTCCGTAATTTGAATGTGATTTCAGATAAAAATATTATCTTTCAAATTTCCTTAGTTTAGAAAAAATTGAAATCGTTGTTTAAATAATATAAATTAATCGAAATTATTTAATAAAGGTTTCAAACAAGTAAGCATGATTAAAAAAACAATTTTTTATTTAAATTTCAATTACTGTAGAAGATGTCTACAATTTATTTAAAATTTATGGCCAGTGTTGAGGGATTTTCAATTTCATTTGAAGGTTCCAAAATATTGGTTTCCGACTTAAAACAAGCAATTCGAAAAAAATGTGGTATTACTACTTGTGATTTGGATTTATTTTTAAGAGATGACGATCAAAAAAGAGGTTTAATAGAAGTGTAATTGTTTTGAAATTATTTAAATTTGATTTACAGTACGTGAAGACAATGAATTTATCCAATCATATTCACATGTTATTGTTAAAAGAAAACCAATTATTGGAGGAGCCAAAAATCATCGCAATAATAAAACAATGTACATTGAGAGATTTTTCATGATAATGTGTTAATTTTCGTTTAGAAATCCGGAAAATTTTAATAAAACCGATCCATATAAAACTGTAGGGGAAATTTATTATTAAGGAAATTATTATTTATTAATTTAGATCAATCATAAAGGGGTTGGAGAAATTTTTAAAAATGTTGGTTTGCAAACATTGCCATGTGTTACCTTTTTTAACGTTCCCTTTAGATAAATTTGGCCACTTCAGACTTGACGGACGATCAGAAGCTGGACACGATTGTCGAATCAGTGACGAATAAGTAAAGCATTTTACTTGACAAAAAATAATTTTCAGAAAAAAAACCAAATTCCAATCAATACATCTATTCTTAGAAAGAAATTTTTGGATTTAAGTTAAAAAAAATCGTCTTCGAATTGTCATAGCGACACGCTAATCGTTCATCGGTAAAGATCAAAGAGCTATTCGAAGAATCAAAAACTTAAGACAAAATTCCATCCTAAAAATTTGATAGAATAAATTTTGATTTTGATTTCTATTAATAGATTGATTTGATTTGATTGGTTGATTTTTCATCCAATGAATTTCGTTTAATTAATTTTGTTATTTTTTTTTACCGTTTTTAATGGTTTTATTTCTTTTTCAGTTATAAATTTGTTGGTAAAAAAATTCCATACGGTTGTCCACCATCAAATTATACTTGTAATAAATGTGGTGTACCTGGTCATTGGATAAATCTATGCCCCGGTGTACCTGATATAAATGGAAAACTGTTGAATTCGCGCGACGTGAAGCGGCCTAGTGGTATTCCGACGAGTAGTTTGAAGATCGTTGACGAAAATACGCCCAACAGTTATTTGACAGCAGAAGGACGATATGTTGTAAACATAAAAAATCAGTAAAGACCCCCTCATATAATTTTAGACGATTTTATCCAATGTTTTCTTAGTGAGGCATTCTTGATTGGGAAGAAAGAAAAACGACCGTTTTCTATCGAAGAAAATCCACCACCACAGGTCGTGAAAGAAGACGATATTCCAGCTCATTTGAAATGTAATTTGTGCTTGAAACTCGTTAATAGACCAATGAACACACCCTGTTGTAACATGCTGTATTGTGAGTTGTGTATTACCGAGCACTTGTTTGTCGCTAATTCAAGCGGTGTCATTCATACGTGTCCAAATTGTGGTGAAAAAGTTGATAAATTGGACAGTTTGAAGGAAGCGAATGAATTGGTGAATCTTATCGTTGATTGGCCAAAACGAGTCAAAACCGAACCAATTAAAGACATTGAACCAAAAGTCGAACCATCGAAAACGAAGAGCTCAGAAATGACGGATGATGATTTGTTGAATGAGATTTTCTTTTTGAATGACAAAGAAAACAGTTGTCCGGACGATGGGTTGATGGGTTATGAGAATGTTCAGGTGAAGAAAGAAATCGAAGAAGACTCGACCAATCAGCAGTCAGATATTCGAGCAACTGAAGTCATCAAACAACTTGCCAATTGTGGAGGAGATACCCAAATCCAAGAATTCATCAAAGCTAATCCACAAGTCGTTCAAGTGATTCAAGGAATCATTGGCAACATACAATCAAATCAAGTCCAGAATCAATCAGATCGATCTCGTAATAGGAGTCGATCACGACCTAGATATGAAGAACGAAACGTAAATAATCAGTCGATTCCAGTCTTGAATTCTGATCGGAGGCATCAAAAATATTCTGATCGTTCATCACATTACGATCAGAGATATTCAAGAAATGATGAATATAATAATAGAAGGCCAGTGGATGACAGACATCCATATCGTGCATCGGGAATGAGAGAAAGAGATGAGAGGGGTGACACAAGATATCATAAATATGACAGGAGAGACGATCATGAATTTGAACGAGATTATAAATATGAAAATGATCATAAAATCAGATCGAGTCACAGAAGATCTCCTATTGACGAACAACGAATTAAATCCCGACGGATTTATGACGATCAGGAAGAAAAAAAAATCAAAGAAAATAGCATTGAACGATCGTCTGGTAGATCAAACGATACCATTCGAGCGAGATATGATCGGTCGAGAAATGGTTATGAAGATCGAAAATATTCTTCCAAATACTACGACAAACGTGCTGACGACAGAGAAATGAGCGCGAATAATTTCGTTGAGAGATATCCGAATCGAGAACAACCGGTCGAAGGTTTATCGAAAGAACGTGAATTGGTTTCCAAACCATTCAGAAGTCGCAGCAGATCTGCTGTGAAAAGAGCACATTTATCAGACAATGAATTCGTTGCCCGATCAGACGGTGAAGATGGTTTGAATAGGGACAAAAAGACCAAACACAAATCTCATCACAAAAAAAGCAAAAAATCGAAAAAGTTTTTAAATATTTAATTTATCATAAATAAATGATTTCATTAAATATTTAGGGACAAATTAAAAAGTAGCGATAAAAAGAAACATAAAAAACCCAAACACTCAGATTGATCTCACATTCGTTGGTTATTATTATAGAAATATATTTGATAATATTTTACGTCTTTTTGTGTTTTTATTTTATGGGAATTATATTTATTGAAATAAGATTGAAATTAATTAAGCTTTCTTTTAAGTCAGTGGTTCTCAACCCTTAGGGTCGTGACCCCAGATGGGGTCAGCAAGCATTTTTAATAAGGTCGCCGAATTATGGTAGATGTGCAAACCATTACATGCGAAGAATGGTGTTTATGATGCTGTTAAATAAATAGTTTGTGATGTTGATTAAACTACTTTTCACAATTACCTTGACAACTATAGTTAAGTACTTTATAGGTATTGTTGTTACCTGATAATCTTATTATGATTACAATTAATTACTTGTAGTAAATCAATCAAATGGTGCAAATTGGTTTTATTAAATATAGTGATTTATGACTTATTTTTAGTAATATTGATTTTCTTTGGGGTCGCCAAGATCTTAAAAATTGGAAAATTGATCGCCATAGAAAAAAGGTTGAGAACCGCTGCTTTAAGTGCTTTATTCTATTGAACAATTATTTATTAATATCACCGAAACAATATGATTATATTTGTAGAAAAGTTTTGAAACTCATTTAATAACGTTATAAATAAAAAGCTACTCTGGAATCAAGTACTTTGTTCCATTAAAATTTAAAGATAAAAAATCTGAACTTTACTTTAAAATGAATTACGTATTTCCAGAAAATAAAAATAAAGAAAAGTCAACATAAATGCTTAGCAACGTCGTGTGGTTCACTATTTTTTGATAAAAAATAATCCATGACCAGATGAATAACGAAATCTCCTAAATTATGATTGGTTAATGAGATCAGCAAGCCTTATATATTTCAATTCAAGATGATATCTATTGTAAAAAATTCAAGTGGCTTGGAACCTTGTTTTAAATGATTTACTTATAGATATAGCTACTCATATATACAAGCATGTCCATTGACCAATCAAAATCATTATATATTGAAAGTCTCATCTTGACGAAACGCAAGAACCACAGGCATTGACAAATAATGATTACTTTGTTTAAATAATTTCTGATATTCAACAATCAGTAATTTTGAAGATTAATCAAGCTAATTGAACATTTATATTCTTCGGATTCCCTCTATCACAGAAAACATTAAATTATTATTTTTACTATTGAAACAGCTAGTGGTTTAAGGGATAAAGTACTTATTTAAATTATTATTATTAACCTTAAAGAATAATTTACTAGTTCATACTCAAGGAGAATTTATTTATTGATTCTTTGAAGTTGATAGCCATCTCTTTTTCGAAAGAATTTACAAATTTATTAGACATCATAGTGATTTCCTTCCAAAACCAAATGGATTGAGAATATTCGGCCGTGCTTAATTTTAAAAGTATGTCACCAATTCAACGGTGCAAATATAAAATTTATATAAAATATATGAAAATTTACACATACGTACATATATATATATATATATTGCTCATTGAACAACTTTAATTAATTAATAAATAAATAAATAAAATAATAATAGCAATAAAATATAATAATAATAATAACAATAATAATAATAAAAATAATGATAATAATAATAATAATAATAACAATAATAATAATAATAATAATA
>JBBMOY011411423.1:0-14699 GCA_037951405.1 Platydemus manokwari | reverse complement strand
AAAATTATTAATACTTTTATACATTTATAATCATAATATTGTTATTGTTAAGTGTTATTGATTGAAAACCCCAACATTTGTATTTATTGTTCATAAAGATCATAAACACATAAAATCACAAAGTTGTTGCATATCTGATGATATGATAATATAATTTTTCTTAATCAAGATATTCTTTGCTTATTTATGTTTCTAAAAATTCCAATTTAACTAAACCTCTTCAAAATATCTTATATCTTGTTAAAATGGTGTTTTTGGTGAATTTTGATTGGTCAGTTAATGAAAACAAATTCATCTCATTTCTATATCATACCCAGTTATTCAATTTCAATTTAATTTTCTTTAGAATTCAGCCATTTTTAGAATGAACTGTTTGCTGTGAAATTTTGAAATGCTCTTCATTTATTTATTTTATTTGGTGTCGCGGATCTATGCTGCTAATGGTAACATTTTTCATTTTATATTTTTAAATAAACACTATTTAGTTACGCGGCTTTCGAGAAACAGGCCGACATATGCTCTCAATATGAAGCATAATAGCCAGATTTATTCCCATAGAATAGCCGTTGATGGAAATTATACCGAGAACAACTTTGCTAGTAAGCATGTTTGATGATAATTAGTTGAACTCACATTTTTAGACTCGTGCTATCAAAGTCTTGATAAGAACAATGCTAAATATTGGGGGGTGATTCTCGATCATATCTCAGTCATTACAATGATTCGAATACATAATGGGATTAACGGAAACTGTTGGCTTTATTATATGTTGTGTATCTATTATTCCATTAAATTACAGTTTATCGAACCCGATATTTATCGTTTGAAGGTAATTTAGAAGTTAACTCAACGGGATCAGCAAAGTTTAACAATAATAGCTGCTATAAAGGACCTGCTAAAACTGCAATGACTGAAATTACATTTGATAGATTTGTATTATTTTGTAATTGATTTATTTTAATCAATGATTTTTAAAAGGTAGCAAGATCGGTGCGTATTTCTAAACCGGCTCCTTTGGAATCAATGATTATTTGTGAGATCGATGTATTTGGATATGAGTTTGTCAAATCAAATTCAATGACTTGTAAATTGGTCGTTGTCATAGTGATAATTGATGATCTTATTTTAGATCGTTTAATTGGATCATTCAAAGCTTATCGAAATGCCAGTCACTTCATGGAAACAATTGCGCAATCTAAAATCGAATGTGCAAGACTGTGCTTGAATACCTTGAAATGCATTTCGTTTTCTATCAAAATTGGAAACCAATGTCATCTTTACGAGCACGCCGGTGGAGATTACTTTATATGAAGCTCCGATAAAACAAATAGATGAATTAAGAGTTCTTAAGATTCCTTGATACAGCTTTGGTCTACTAACAGGCATTTCATTTTACGTCATTTCATAACTTTGGAAACAATCACATTTTCTCATCACTGTTTGGGTTGCTCTTATATGAACATGTCTCATTATTTTATTTTATTTTTTGTGTTTCATATGTATTTCGTTGTTATAATATTATGTTGTTTTTCGAGTGTCTTTTTTAAAAGATGAAGTAATTCGTAAATATACTGATTCTGATAAAGAATCTGTTATAATAAGTAAATATAATGAAAGGTTTTGTGATGATAATAATATTATTTTATAGAATAAAGTTAAAGGTATATTTTCAGAAAACTATATTAGATGTTTAAAAATTGTGACACGCGTGGGAACATGTTGCTGTTGTGATTTATCCGAAGTAGGGAAATACTTTGAGATGTGATGAAAGAAGAATCGATCAATCCGATTTAATCGAATGAAGATCTTAGAAATACTGCAGCACGAATACCAGAGATTATAATGTACTGATTGAAAGCAGTTGTAAATATCTGGATAAATTGACAGGGAAATGATTCAGAAATAAAATAGTATCTATTTGTCGCATCCAGAAGGTTAAAGATTTATCTAAATGAGAAAAATTGAGATTATAGTTTGGAAATCAAAATATTTCTGCTTAGAAAGTTATTTTACAACACCTGTAGTGAGTTTTTTTTTACTAAGATGGGCTTCAATAATCAATTATTGAACGGAATTTCTCTAACTACATATTCCCAAGATTTTGTTTCTGCAATATTTATGAATGTTTGAAATAATTTTAGCTGTTAATGTTGGGTGCTTTATCTGCTCATTTATAACTTTTTTCTCTTTTGTTTTCCCACAAAATGAATTCTAAAGTAGTTTAAATAAATCAATAACAAGAACATCATTATTTAAATTTAGTTTATTTCGCTGTTTTACATAAATTTTTGAAAAATATTTCAATCAGCATTTAATTTTTCAAAACATTAATTTCTGGGAATCTTTTACATTGCAAATCCTTGAAGTTTTAATTAAATAATATCTGTTATTTGTCAATTAGTTTGGCTGAAATATTTTCAATAAAAATGATATTTAATCAATAAAACACTTTTAATTTCCAATCAATCAAAATATTTCCTCATTTTCAAAAATAAATTTATTAGCCTGCTTTGTTGAATCACGTCGTCCACAACAATTATTTTGAAAACTCTTAAACAGGCCTTGAATGAATATGCGTCCATTATTGATTCTGGTATTTCCAATATTGATGATCAGCTGAAATAAAGTCATCTTTTATAAAAATCAATGTTAAAATTTATGATAATTATCTGTTAACAATAAATTCACTCATGCTGCAACCCTACATTACAAACATCATCCACGGCACTGTAACCATAGCTACATGTCCAAAATAAATTGTATTACTAAGGGAATTCAGTTAATCTGATATCATTTATCCTCTCCAAACACAAAAGATCATAATCTTATTAAAACATGTTATAGCTGGTATCAGATGTTTTATATTTTATTGATTATAATAGGCTTGAAACAACCATATATTTATAATCAACATTATTTTACCATTTATATTTCATCATCAGTTCAAAATAAATGACATAGCAGTTACCAGTGATGTAATTCTATAATTTTAGTATATTTTATAAAAATTTTAGATATAACAGAACATTCTGCCCCGATGGAGAGAACCTATTCATAATATTGAATAATTCAGCTGAAATTTCGATTAATTTTATGAGTTCCTATAGAATAATAAAATTATTGATTATCTTACGGAAAGTGACTGACGAATTTTAGTTTAGTGAAATCTTGAGCTATTTTGAAAGAGTCTGGAAGAGCATTTTATGGTTGATAATGAATCGATCAAAAGCTATTTGAGATCTTTGACAAATATTAAATGAATGGCACGCAAACCGCTAAACATGACATCAGCAATATTTTTTATCAGCAACATTAATTATCGATTGACATTTTATCTTTTATTATTTGTTAAACGCTGTGTCAATAAAAGAGGGGATAAAATCGGATATGCAATGAAATGGTTCTCATTCACAAAGCTACACAATATTCCAAATTCAGTTAAAATATCACTCCAATAAAATCAGCTAAATTTATCCCAATATCAGAGGAGAACAACTATTTTTCAAAATCAATTTTCTTCACTCTTCTACTTATTTGAAATAAATATCCTCTTCCTACATGCTTCCATCAGTTTCATTTCTGATTTCTCGGCCAATTCAACTCTTTCATTCAAATAATCTGATATTTTATTGATTTTCTCTTTTATTAAAATAATGTATTTCAGTAATAATGATTGCCCTATTTGATTATTGATTTATTGATATCCATTTTGAAGATCATGACTGAATTGATTATCATTACTGTTAATAAAATATTCTTCGATGAGCTAATCATGTCTAAATAAGGCCCTAAATCATATCACTTTAATAATTTCTTAATAAAGCCATTCTGAAAAATGCTACTGTTAGAATATATGATTGAAATCGTGTGAAGAAATATATTTTATATAGACATTAGCAACTGAATCGAATCTTATTTCACGGAAGTCAAATGAGAAAACATTTTTGTTTAAAAGAAAAGGATAATTTATTTATTAAGCAGTCCAGATTGATTTTGGCTTTAATTGTAGGAATAACTTATGGGTGTTTAAAAATGACCAAAAGGAAAAATATAGATCATCCATAATAGTGACAAAAATATCGCCAATTGCAAAGCAAAGTGCAAAGCTAGAGTTTAAGGTTAGAATAAAGAACATCGAACAAAGGGGGTTATATTTGATTCGTGATATCAAATAGAGCAAGGCATTCGATTGTTACTGCTTTATACACTGGGTTGCCAAGAAACAAGCTATAAACGCCCACAGATCATTCTCACATATCATACTACGGAAACAAATATCCTGTTGGTCAAATCCAGAATTCTTAATTAAGCAGTTCCTTATCGATTACAAAATTTATTATTAAGCTTACCTCTTCTATTCATGTTAATTTTAAGATCAATTTAAGTTTAACATAAAATTATAATTACCATTTATTCATGATATTTAAATTTATTATCATGATTATTATAATTATTACCAACTAAAATTATTATCATTATTAATTATCACTAATTCCAATTTGGAAATTAACATTTTTAACTTCAGGTTTCAGAAATATTGCACACTGAAGGGAATAAAGATGAAGAGCGAAAATGAATATTGACAATTCTCATTTTTACATTCAATAAAAATATATCGATAATCATATATTTTATTACTTTTATACACCACTAACCAATAAAAATATCGTGCAATTGTCAATTTTTCGCGAAAACCAACACTACAGGGGGTTTATTGAAGCGTGTCCTCAAGAGTGTTTTTCCGCTGTTTTGAAAAATTGGTACTAAATTGTCATTTTCTAGTGGAATTGTTTTCGTAATTTGGATGTTCCATTTCACTTTCCCACTGATAATTTATTGGAACGGGTGCATTTAGAATTGGTGCAGAGGCATTAATGAGTTGCCTTTCTCTCTTGAATGTGGTCTTGAAAATTAGTGAACATTTTTTAATTTTTAAATTTTTTATTCATAGTTAATCGTATCTATCGATGTCAACCCACTGATCTTGATAGGCGTGATTGAGTTTGTCGTCATCCAGTTTCATTTATCTAATTATTTATTTAAACAAATAAAAATTTACTTCACCGAATAATTTTAGATTTATTGGCATCGTCTAGCAACAGATTGTTTAATAGAATAGATCCTTTCCAAACCCAAATACTTCAATTTATATGAGAAAGAATCAAACATCCAAACACATCAGAACAATCGATCACATCCTCATATTTTTAACCAATCAAATCAGAATGATAAAACGGATAGATGTACACTCAATAAGACAATTGATAAGATCTACAATAATTCAGATTTAGTCACACAAAACTGAGATAATTTAAATTTAATGTCTGGAATCTAAAATAACAACAGAAATCTTTAGACAAATAAATTTGAACAATTTCTACGAATTAATGTCATTACATTACTATGATAATTTTGATAATAGCAAGAATAATAATAATAATCATCATGCAATGATATAAAGATGCAATAATTAATTGTGCTGCATAACCAAATTAACATATGCAACCTACGGTTCGATAATGCTAAGAGTGGAATTGTCTAACCAAATATCGACCCTCACAGCTAATAAATTATCATTGGCATCACCAAATTCCACCAAATTTGTGAACCCCGACGTGATCTAAATCATTCTAGTTAAGACAAAGCTTTTTGAAGCTTAATGAAGAATATTTTTCACGAGGCTTTATAAAATTGGCATTTTAAACAAATGCAAGTTCTTAGATCTCAGATAAAAATTCAAAATGTCGCACAGTCATGAGACACAATTTTCAGTCCCAGGACATGATAAATTTATTATAATCTTTGGAAAATAAAAAAAATGATTACGGAAAAATAGAAGTAGAAACACTATTAATAGATTGTCAAATGAACAGACTACAAAATCAAAATTAAATATGAAGAACCAGGACTATTCTACAAGTTTATGCTGAGTAATATCAGTTATAAGAACCATATGGTGTCAGTCTGAAAACAATTAGACAGTTAGTCGTATCTTCCACCCACTTTCTCTGTAATCCATCGAAAACATAACCATGCACATTACAATTTTAGCTTCATCACAATTTCCAACAAACTTCAATCCAAATTTCCCACGACTTGAGGACATTTACAATTTTATACCAATATCACATGAAGTAATTTGGAATAGTTTTAAGAGTCTCTCAAATACTACTCCAGGATTGTAATAAAGGATTTTATAATGTTATTCAATTATAATTCCAAAAATCCTGAGAAGGAATCAGTAGATGTCCCATACAATCTGAAAACAACATCACAAGAGCTAAGATGTGTAATAACAACACTTAATATTGCAAAAAGCAGTTTCATGATAAAATCATTCCTGAAATAGATTTTACTTATGAAAAAGCCAGTATGCTTACAGTGAGAGTTCCAATCAAGATTCAGTTGAACAGCCAAAAGCAAAACATTGATAATTTTTCGTCAACCTAAGAAAACATTTAAAATCAGAACTAGCTTCGAACAAACAAGATCTTTAATTAGCTAATTAAATTCAATCGCCCAGACCTTATGTAATTAAGGATTCCTAAAACTTTTCTTATAAACACCTCCATAAGATTCATGTTGAAGATTTCTACTAGATTTGCGTGATCAGAAGGATTTTTCTATAATTTTTCTATATTTAGACTCAAAAAGATAAGGTTGGTGCCGCAGATAAATCCTCGATTGCGAATAATCCAAAAAAATGTAAAACAATAAAATATATTCGATTAATTAAAATTTAGAAACCTAGGAGATTATAAATAACGCTATTGTTTGAGCACAGAAACCTCAAGATAAAATTACAGCGCTTACCACTTAAGTGCTCGGATAAATAGAAAATAGGGAACCAAGTATAAGTTTCTTATTAGATTTTAAAAGATCACAAGACTAGTACTAGCTGTGAGTCTGAATAAATTATTATAATTGTAAAAATTAACATATTGCTTTGATTAGAAGGGATAACTGGAACGCTTAAACAAAATTAATAAAATAAATTGATAGCTTCTTCAAAACAAATGAATGTCCTCGAGCTTAAAAATTTTACAATATAATAATAAACTCGCGTGAAAATCATCACTCAGAAATCCACTTCTATAAATTGGAGATCAGTATTGTGCCTTGAAAAAGTTGTGCACAGACTGATTACTGTTATTTGTTTATACATTGTTCAGATTTCTGACATGTGTGTGCTTTATGTGTCATGTCCCTATTTTAGTAACATTCTATGCTTAGTGTCATATATTAATATTTTTAGTGTATGTTATGCATGAGTTACTCTTTTTAATCGAAGCAGTTTTTTTTAGCAGCTTGTTGTTATTCTAATTTTAGATATGACGCAACTTAAATTAATAGATTTTTTATTGAATTTTCCTAATGACCTAGAGGTTGATTAAACAACTTTAATTTTGGTGTAATAAAACAAATTTAAAAAATTTGGAAAATATGATTTTGTGCTTATTTTGATTTATAAATATTTTGTATTTTTGTCATCTCATTTATCCTTGATCTACCGAAAATGAGAAGCGGCAAATGCTCTTGTAATGATGTTATACATCTTCAACATCAGCGTGTTGAAGATAAGATGATAAGAAAATTTAGCTGAAATGAAAAAAAAAGAAGCTACAGAACAGTATCTACATCGCAGTCCTACGAGCAACTTTACAAATTTAGTCCCTGGCAGAGCAACTTACTTGGCTCTCCTGACGACTCAGCAAATTCGAGACTATCTCGAACGAATTCAATAAACTAAAATAACGAAGTACTTAAATATCTATCACATTGTTCACAAATGTAACTGTGATGTGATTAAAATAACAGGTTTGTGAATTGAAGACGGCTAAAGACCAGATTGTTAATAAAAAAAACTGAATTTTGGAAATAAATTATTGGAATTCAAAGAGACAAAAACAGATTGTTTAACATAATAATAGCTTGCAGTCAGAAAGAGATAACAAGTACCGGCAATGCGGAGTAGATTTAATGGTATAAGTCACACGATTATTTACGAGAAACAAGATAAAAATGTTGAGCCAAGTAAGAACAATCGACAATAAAATGAAGCATTAACACATTCTCAGGAATAATAAATATTATTTCAATGATATTCTGATAATTATAATAATATTTGTTGTAATAAAAATAAATTATTGTATCAATAAATACCGCGGGAATAAAACTGTTGGAGAAATGGCAAAAAGCAATAGTTAATTCAATCCAAAAAACTGTAACAATATCTGCCATTCAATCGAGACCAAAAATTATCTCGCTTTACTGCACAAAAACATTTGATATCAATGTATAGTCATTGCTTATTGATGTATAGCGCAGTAAAAAATCTATTACTTATGAATATTGTAACAATTTTTATAAATTGGTTTATATCATGTATCAATTTGTGGGCTTGATTATTCAAGCGTTAATTTTTGTAGCAATTTTTCTATCCGGTTAAGAAATATAATAATTTTAATACCTTTCAAGGAAATGTTGAATAATTAAAAATAGAAATATTATATTATTTATATTCTAAAAACAACGAGCGAGTTTTATTTTAATAAATAAAAGAGAAATCTGCAGGGAATAAATTTAATTGTAACCATTTTCTCCAATAATCAGTGACGATTAAATTCGTCTCCCGAATCAAATAAATAGGGGGAAACGTCACAATTTCTGAACAACCACCAGTTCCAAATAACCGTTTGTTACGTTAAACAAATTGTCAATTGCGTGAAGTCGTATTTTTCAAAAGCCATTCTGCTCGTATTCGATCCGACCCATATTTTCCAAGAAGAATTTTTACCAAGGCTTCATTTCAATTATATGCTCGTTAAAGTAAGTTCGATTAGTACTGTAAACAACTGATGGGTATTATAAAACTCGTGCATATTTTCGACTATAAAGCTTTGTCTCAAATTCCTTGAAAGGTGGTTTTGCTGCAAGAGTGTGCAGTCTATTAACCGTGAATCTTTTCCAGAAGCTTGACAAGGTTTTTTTCGTGTAATTTTTATATTTTATTTAACCATTGTAAACCGTAGTAATTTATATAGGTGTCATTGTAGTTTTGGTGTTGATAAATATTTTATAAATAAAATTTTGTTATTGATTTGCTTTTGAGTTGAGGCTGATAGCATTAACGATATTAGTGAAAGGAGAGACTGATAGTTTGTTAAAGCCACATAGTATTAAAATCAATATAATGTTCGTAGTAATTATTGATCGTTGTTGCCGTTTGGTATTGTCAATACTGAACGCGAGGCGAAGAAAGAAATAAATAGATTCAATAGATCGTACCTAGGACTTGATCAGAACCATGTGTGACTGATTAAGACAACAGTGATCAACAACAATAAAATAAATTTCGAGACTGATAAGGTTAAGGTTATTAAAAATAAAAGTAGCAAGATCCCAAACGTATCAAAACATAATGAACATTAAGAGATAAACACCCACGATAGGGAAATGTTATAAATATGAAACGAAATGGACCAGTTTTCCGGTTATTACTGGACATAAATATTAAGAACAAACCACCAAACAGAACACATAAATTGTATTTTAAATTATAGAAAATCAATTTAAACCCTAATTTAAATATAGAGGAAAATGTATTATCGAAACTCTCATACAAGTAAATTATTGATTAATTGGATGAATAATCTGGAAAATTAGATCGAAATTATCAAAGTTGTAAAATAATCAGCTGAAACAACTAATTAGAATTGATAGATATTAAGCAAAAGTAAAAAATCAATATTTGTAAAAGTGTATTTTTGATTGAAAATATTTTAGAAAATCATTCAACATTTAGAGAATGAAGTACCACAAGACTCAGAAATCATTGATTTATTAAATAAAAAATTGTGCGGACCTAAGAACGGAAACTATCCAATGAAATGCCTGTTGATAGTTTGTATTGTATTGGCAATAAAAAAATCGATAATCAAACTCGAGAAATAAATCAAGACGATAATTAAGATAGATAAATGAGGTAACTAAAAACGCATTCAAAGTTTGTCAAAATTTGCACCGAGTCAGAAGGCATCACATATAAGTACTTGAAAACTGTTGATCCTGAACATTCTTCAACAAAGTCCTCCGAACAAAGACCAAACCGTACCAACTAGAAGAATAGAACACCAGTCTTCTCAGACCTGGCATACTGTGAACACCATACATAGTATCTTGATGGTGGCCCATTGCGCTCTCGATAACATAATGCCGAATTTTTAAAACTATCATGAAACTGGATCGAAGCTAGCCACCTCTCTGCAATTTAAAAAGCAATGTTTACCTATGACTGATGTGCCGTACACAACATCTAATTTTTCACCCTAACCAAATATACAATTTAACAAACCACTATGCTCAGATAATCAAAGACTATAAAAATTCCAAATTTTTCTACTCTTGTGGCCAGATAAAAACACCACTTATTCCTATTCACTGCAGTGTCAAACAGGGATGCTCAATATCAACGTCTTTATTATGTCTATCAATCGACTTCCTGGAAGACTATTCTGTCAGATAACATCACAATACAAATTTATTGCAAAAATCTTGAACAGAAGCTCAATCACCTCATCTACAATGCCACCGATATTCACCTAATCATGAATGTGCCAAAATGTGGTTATCTTGCTAAAAATCCAACGAACCGTATTGACTTCACAATATTCGATGAAACGTTTCCGGTTATGGACTACATTAACATCTACAGTTACAACTAGTCAATAACAAAGCTATTCAACAAAGGCGCAAAGTAAATGAGAAGATTTCACAACTAAAAATTTCGAATCAGAATGTTTTATGTAAAAATTTTTAAAATTCAGTATAATGTCGACGTAAGGATTTGTGCCATCATGTCGTGCAGACATTTATGTTGAAGCAAAATAAATTTTAATGTTTTAACTATATTTTTCAAATTCAAATTCCTGTTATCCTCGATATATCATCTGTCAACTGCCACTACAATCAACTGGAAAATATTCATTTCGGATAAACGTGAATCAATAATGGTTATCACTTCGATATTTCTCATATTGAAGATTTGATCGTGTTGATTACTCTTATTCAGAATATGTCCAACCAGCACGATTGGCAGACAATCAATTTCACATTTGAACAAGAGATGACCATTTATGTGAATTCAATAAAAGATTTCTTCATGTACAAATACGTGTAGGAAATCATGATAAACTTGTTCAGTATTCATCAAACCATAACCTCTAAACCTTTATCGACATATATACTTGACTGGTTACATATATGCTTCTGATTCCTGGTGCTTATTTATCAATACTGAATCACATCATTAATCGATATGATCATCTCAATACAAATATTCAAATAGATATCATCGATAATTATTTATAAATGAAAATCCATAATAATCATCACTTGATCGATATTGTTATAACATAATAATTATCAATTAAAATTTATAGTTTTGGCATTTTAAATTATTGATTAATCGTGAGATAAAAACAATTTATTTAAAAGATATCAACTTCGTTTAAAATGTCAATAATATATTAGAAAATTTAAATTTATCATATAAAAACTATCAAATATCTGAAAAAGCTTACTTTGTATCACATTAAACCGATGCTAAGATCTCATTTGTACATTGAATTATTTTGCTTAACGTAAAGTTAATTCAACATGGCTGGTCAAGGTTACTGATGTCATTGTGGTATTACTAATATAAATATACAATTAACTGCAATCCGTCATATTTGACACACCTTAAATGAATGAATAACAGTTCATATAAAGAATAATCGAAATTCATTGGTTCTAACCTACGATTATCAAGTAATTTTATTTTTGAATTGCATACGATAATGCGTAGGCACACAAAATATTAAAACAAAATGTATTATTTATTATTAATGAGTAATGAGTTTAGAATAATCGATATAATAATATTATGTGGAGATGTGAATAAATAAAACTGAAAACCAATGAAAACAATAATAATATCTATTTGAATAATTATCTGATGTGTTATCAAATGATGATGCAAATTATAACAGTTTCGATTAATAGAAATAATCAAGATAATAAATGAAACACGAGTGATTCGTGAAGCTCTGAAATATTTATATACATATTTATTATATAATAAATATTACGCAACTTAATTATTGACAAGTACTCTGATCCGTTGTATTTTGGGGTTTTTAAATTTCGTATAATATAAGCCTTAACGACAAATACTTGTTGTGAATCCCTCTCAATCAAATCCAAAACTCCAAATCAATCCAACAATCTTTATCTCCAAACTATACATAATTATATGACCCAAGCAAATACAATTCCAAAACTTCAAAATATGTTCTTAAATATAATACATAATTATACAATACAACCAGTTGTTGTACATACATTTTGCCCCACTGATACACATATTGCATAAACCCAAATATACAAACCTTAGTATAAAATATTATATGAAACATAACCAAGTATACTCTTGACTACGGACATCAGATTATGTTGAATCCAAAACTTCAAAACTACGACCTCGACACAAGCAGAGTTCTCGAACAAACAATTATCCCTTGTGACAATTTATTCTCTGTAACAACTTTATGTGACAATTTGTGTAACAATTTATCTTTATTGCAGTGTGATAATTCGCGACAATTCTATTGCTATAAACTATTTGATTTTCATTCTGTTTATGCTTAATAATTTTATGTCGTTTGGTTTTTATATTTGAATTATTTTTCTCTATTTTGTAAAGAAGCGAGGGGAGAAGAATTTTGACAGATTAAGGTAAAAGGAATAATAATAGAATAGAAATAATAATACATTAAAATCATAAAATATATAATAAAATCATAATAAATAGTTATTATAAAGTAAAAACAAAAAATAATAATAAAAAAGTAATAATATATGATGAGATGAACATTAACAAGTTAAAACCAGAAAAAAGCGGAAAACGAGAATCAGAAAAATCAACAAAAGCAAAAGCCATTAACAGAGGCCGAAGAAGTTACCAAAAATAGAAACGCAAAGGTATAAATAACGAGCTGAATTCAGAACAGTAACTACCAAAAATACTACACTACAATAGCCAACGGTGAATTCGGAAGGCTAAACGTCAGAATCATTCGACAGTAAAACCATAGTGAACCAAATAAAATCGAGCAGAACCAGGCAAAGTCAGAAAACGTTAACTGAGAAAATTTCTATTAGACAAGATAATTAAATTACGACATTTGCCTGAGGAGTATATTCGTTGATACTGGTTTTTGAATTTCATGGCACGGATAAGGTTCATTTAGTTTTTAGCTGATCTCTTATCACTCTATTAATTAACACAATTTATTATTTGATAACTTTAACTGTTACATCTCTCATAATTATCAACGTAATCTATTATTTGTCTGTCTCTATTTATTTAATCTCTTCCACAATTTCCACGGTTATTTATTTTATTTCATGCTGGGGTTATATCTTTATGTTATGTGGCTGCTTCTCTTTTTATGTTTAAAGCACTGTTTGTCCTATAGCTTCTGTCGTTCCAATAATCTCTTCTGTTATTTCAGCCATTCTTTCTATTATTATTTCAGTTGTCTTTTCTACTATTGTTCCAGTTTCCACCATCATTATTCCATCTTGATGAGCTTTATTATCCCATCCTGTAAATCACCTTCCTTAGATCCTGGAGATAAACTTTTCTTGTACCTTTCTGAATCTCGTTGCTCTGTGTAAACTTATTCTTCTTCCTTCTGTTCTTTTTGAAATTGTTCAAACATTTTCATTTTTTCCAGTCCATGTTTCCAATATTTGGACCCTTTTGATCCTCTTCAGTAATGCTAATTTTATTCTTTTCAATATAAGTTTTGTGTCCTCAGTGAATCTGACATGATTTACTTCATTTACCCCACCTCCATATTTAGGCTTCAATTCGTTTTGCTTTTTGTACTAACTCCTGGAAGTTCTCCGCATCCACAGACATCAGCGCAGTCAGTATGTCCTCCTGAATTCCAGTTCTAAATTAACTTTGAATGATCCTTTCTATTTGTGGTTCTCCATCAAAAGCTTTTATGGCTGATTTGTTTAGTGACATTACATATAAGACCACTGACTCACTTATTCCTTGGAATCCTTTCCTAAAAGCCAATTCATAAGAAGCATACAAATCTTCCAAAACTATCTCATCTCTCATTGCGTTTCTCATTTCTTGATATCTGATAAACTCGGAACGAGAGAGCTTATTGTTAAGTGCCCTATAAATTTTAGTATAAATTTTATTATATAGATTCCAAAGATAAGATCTTTCATAATGGCAGAAATTAGTTTATGCATTATTATAATAATAATTATTAAATATTATTATTTTGATAGTTTACCGATTGCTTTTTCCAAATGAGATTCTCTTCCATTAAAATTTACAAACTAAAAACTTCTAGCTGAAATTTTTCGAACTAAAATGAATTGTGATGGAAATCCATCAGCTTATATAAATGCTGAGATTCGATATTTTGTACCTAGTGTTGCTGTTTTGGTTCTTTTATTATTTAGATATATGAGTTCTGCATACTACCGGTTGAAGCGCAATGTCAATCCGGTAGGTGCGTGCTCCTATATTATTATTCAATAAACGAATACTAATATTAGGTTGTCCCATATGAAATGTCCGATTTTCATGCACATATTTGAAGAAGCATAACTCATAAGAAAATATT
>JBBMOY011411422.1:0-21274 GCA_037951405.1 Platydemus manokwari | reverse complement strand
TAAGAAGAAGAATCATTAAAGAAGCGAGCCAAAAGTCTATTAGTTTGGCACAGATTAAGAGCCATTTAAATTTAAAAGTGTGTAAAGAAACAATAAGAACTGTATTAAATGAGAACCAACATACTAAATTATGCAAAATGAAGAGAAAACCGGTTCTCACTTCTGTACATAAGGAAAGAAGGCTGAAATGGGCAGAAGAAAGAGCTTCTTATATCGAGGAATGGAAAAGAATAATCTGGAGTGATGAGAAAAGATTTAATCTCGATGGGCCAGATGGTTTTGCATACTACTGGCATGATTTAAGGAAAGATGAACTGATTCTTTCAAAGAGACACTCTGGAGGAGGATCGGTAATGATATGGGCCTGTTTTAGTTATCATGGTAAGTCTACATTAGCCTTTGTTAAGCAAAGAATGAACCAATACTCATATCAAAATGTGTTGGAGAATTATCTTCTGCCATTTAAAAATGAGTTTGGTGGTGATAATTCAATATTTCAGCAAGATGGAGCGAAGCCTCATACTGCACGAACATCTATTCAATGGCTTGTAGAGAGAAATATAGAGGTTTTACCGTGGCCTTCTCTATCGCCTGATTTATCTCCGATAGAAAACCTCTGGGGATACTTGACTAGAATGGTATATTCAAATGGCATCCAATATAATAGCGTAGAAGAACTAAAAATGTCCATTTTGAGCAGTTGGAACAGAATCCCTAAAACACTACTCGAAAATCTTGCCATGTCAATGCCAAAGCGAATTTTTAAAGTGGGGTGTTCTAAAGGAGGTGTAATAAACTATTAAATCGTTTTATAGTTGTATAAACTTATCTTAATAAAATATTTTTCATAAAGTTTTTAAGTGCGTCTAAAAATGTTGGTCGGCCGTTATCTTAATTTTTTTAATTTTAGCAATAATTTCGACTATTACATTTATATTCGTTAATTAATATTTTTTATAATGCATATCTGAATGAATATAATTTAAAAATTTTCATAAAAATTAATGTTTTTGGCAATTTTAAATGATTTTTAAGGTGCGTCTAAAAATTTTAGCCGGACTGTATGATAAATTTTAAAATAACACAATAACACAGTAGATGAGGCAAATATATTGTTAGTCATGATTCTCAATTATACAGGAATTTACGGCATGTTGTGTTACTTACAACCTCAACCACTGTTATTGCTCAACTCCCGAGCATCACGTATCTTTTATTAAAATGTGAGGAGAAGGTTTTAAGAGAAAGTTGAACCTTATTTTATTAACAGGATCAACGCAGAACTATGGTTGATAATTTGTCTGACAGACAACAAAATAAATTTACTGGAGGAATTCATTGAATCGCGATTGTGTTGATTATAGATTGATTTGATGGGCGTTTTCAGAACAATGGAAGCTATTGATCATCACGCGAAGATTGATTTTTAATTTACTTTTGTTGATTGGTGCTGAGCTTCTGATTCGATTTATAACCCAATTATCGATTCTGAAATCCGAACACCGGTTTTCTGTGATAATTTGTGTTGGATTTTTATGAAATAATCTCGAAAGATTTCCTGTCTAAATTTGTATGATAAACAACTGGAGATCGTTTACCTTTTATCCAATTTCGAGACAATAAGGCCTTTCAGTATTCAAAACATTTTTACGTTATTATTTTAATGTTAAATATAGATTATTACCCATATTTTCAGTGCTGGTGGGATATCGGAGTTATGATTCTTCCACGATTTAGGTTTGGTTTACATTTTGACAACAGTGTTCAATCCAAAGAGTTTTTCAAGACAACATCTCATTATTTCATGTAATTCCATTAGTTTATTATCAATATTTTTACAGTGCCTTCAAGGCTTTGTGGTTTACCAATTTCACTTAATTGACCACTTCAATGATAAAAAGAGAAATCAGAGTTCCCTAACAAAGTACCTGTAATCATAATTTTTAAAATAATTCTGTATTCAACTCAAGAATTTCTAACACCGATTTTAATTCTGAAAGTTTAGCTGCAATTCTTCCAAGACCATTTTTATTGATTTAAACTAGTTCGCCAAAATACGAATTTCTCATAATTTTTCATCATTCACATCAAAATATTTTTTAATAGTTTTTTGAAAATTTTTGAATTATCCGACAATTAACATCTTTCTCGTTCACTTTATTGATATCCCGCTGGTTTTCTTTCTGTTCTATTATATTTCGTGACAAGGTTGAATAGGAATTTACTCAGCACATTACTAATTCGTTTGAGCACGACAGCTAATGGAACTAACATAGACACTAGAAATGCATCAAGCCTGTTAATCTTATTACACCTAAAATATTCACAATAATAAATTAAGTGAAGATTTCACATTAAATCGCAAGAATACTAAATAAGAGTTATCAATTTCGTTACAATATGGCTTGAACATTTGTTCTGTTCACACAATTCCTACTCCCCGTGCTTCCTTGTCAAACGTATTCACAGTAAAGATGGATAATATTTATTTCTAAAATCAAAGTTATATCAACGTCCCATTCGAATTGGATCACGAGAAAAATAAAAAGAAAGCTTTATATAGAGAAGATATCTTGTTGTTATAGAGTCGATAATTTCAGGTTCGAAATGGAAACATATTGACTGGAACTAGTAATGAAAGTCTGAAAGCAAAAAAGGATTTTTCTTTAAATTTTTTCTACAAATTCTAATGAAGCGTTGACTTGGTTACATGGTGAGAATTTGATTTGACTTGGACTCATCAGTTTCAATAGATTTTTATTGATATTTCCAGCAATCATTTTCTTTTCAATCCTTGATCACCAGATCTCAAAACACATTTTTCAAAACTGAATTTATAGATTTAATCCATCGAAATGGATTCGTCCTATGGGCGGCTTTCAATATGTTAGAAAGAACACATATTAACGGATTTTTAATTTCCAAAGTCTTCTCTCAATAGAGAGTGTGAAATAGCAAAATTATGCATAGATTTTCGTTTGACTCGGAGAATTATGATGACAAGGAAAACGGAAATTTGAAAATACGACGGAAAGCTTCAATTAGTGGTAATCATTTTGTTCTGAAGGCACGCTATCAGATGGTTGCATAAGCCACCTGGGTTCCTGATATGAAATACTAAAAAAATAAAAATATCTTTCGAAGAAACTTAAAGTTAATCGATGCACGAAGGTTCATAACTATTTGTTCCAGAAATGACATAATGAAGCTGCTTCGACCTTGTTTCAAAGCCTTTACTTATCTGAGTCCTCATCATTCAATACAAATCCTTCTAATAATGTTTACATACATCAAATTATTCCTGTTTAATATAATTACATTGTTCAGCAAAACGGAATGTGAGTGAGTGATTTTCTTGTAACTTAATGTTGATCTCTGAAGATGATTTTTGTATTTTATCTTTCACATAGAGTTTCCCAACAGAAGCTTTTGAAAACTTGCCTATATTTTTGAAGGAAAAATTTAATAACCAGGTATATTTGTTTTTTTAATAGCCATAGATAAAACTATTTCCTTAATAGTATTTCAAGTGACCGTAAGCTTGAAATATGGCTCAGAAATTGTATTAATCATTTAGATTTGTTCTGGTATAATTATGGCGATGCTGGGTACTCAATCTCCCAAAATAAATAATTTATAAAAATAATTTTACGAAAACCAGACACCAAAGTTATCTAAATATAGAAATGATATAAATAAAATTTATAAATGCCAATAATAGAAAATATAATTAGAAGTTACTAAAATTTGAACAAAATTAGTTTGAGAACCTATAAATAGAATAAATAAAATATAAAAATAATAAGAAAGATAATTTGTTAAAAAAGAAGAAAAGGATCACTATAAAAGAAAATAAATTAGTGAGTAAAACACCCACAATTATTCTAAACCAAAGTTTACAATAAAAGTCCGCGGTCATCATTTTTAAAGAATTCAATCTCTAACTGATTACTTTACGTAGACAATCGAGAATTATTATTCCAAGGGAAAATTATCTGTCAACACCATCGTGTCAATAAAGTCAAGATTATAAAAGCGATCGATTAAAATCACACGAGAGAAAGAGGAATTACTTACGATACTTATTTTAAGGAACATTTTAATTAATAGTGACTTTGATCTCGTTCAGTCACTCATCATTTAAATCAACTAAAAATCTAATGTAAACTCAGATTTTCCTCACTTCATGGTTGACGGACTTCGTAAGTCCCAACTATTGTAAACTGGAATTCAAGGACCTTGCAGCTCTACGCACAATGATCTATTGAAATTTGAATACAAAGCAATATCTGCTAATTGAAACATTAATAAAAGCCTGGTTAATTGGCACGTAATAATAGTTATTAGTTCTATTATTTGACATTTAATCATTGGCTGATTATTACTTGTACATCGATAAATCTTACAATAATATATTTTCATTTATATTGTCATTGTTTTTGATACTTCACCTTCGAAATCAGACATAATGTAAATATTAATATTATTTTACTTTTACTAGGCAAATCCCTCTGAACTTAACAACTAATAAAACGGAACAGTAAAGTGACGCTTAATTTCGGGGAAAAAACAGAAAAAACCATAAATGACCTGACACACACACAAATAAAACAATCGATAAGATTATTCTTAACAAGAATTTATGGGAAAGAATCAACCTATTGATTTGAGTTACAATTTCTGCGATAATATTGGAAGTAGTCAGATTTGTTGCATTTTTAACGGATTTTCTTTAAAACATCATCTCATTATTTCAAAGATGGCATTCAGTAATATTTAGCTATTATATAATGATTACGTAATCAATCGTTCTGGATCTTCTCCGTCGTTTAGGCAAAGTTGACTATTTTGCAAAGACTTGCTTTGTGGCTTTTGTGTTTCCGTTAAAGTATTTACAACATGTTGAGTTCTGATATTTGATAGAAGTAGTTCGAGTTATAAATATTGCTCAATTCATATTACTTGCAGGTTTTGTAGCAGTAATCAGTCATAAGCATAAATAATTCATCAATAATAAGATAATTACCATTATCATTTTCAGTTTACACTTCCAATAATAGTGCCATTATAGATATATACAGCTTTAACTTGCTACTGATTCCTAAGGGGCCTCATAACTGATATGAGAACCACGCTATTGGAAAAATATTTACGACTGAAGTTATCTAAAGGTTGTGAAAGCTAAAGGTATTGATTTTGACTGTTAGGTTTATATGTTGAAATTATGAAATGACTGAGTATAGATTGTTCTGAAGTTAAAAATATGTTATTCAATTATAATTACTATAGTGATGGCTATTCAGAAGTCGTATCGGATTATACTCAGAAGACAATATCTATCGCAAAATCTTTATTACTGAAACAAAAAGTAAAACAAGCTGAAAATATTGATCAAAAAAATTGTTATCAGTAGTCAACACGTCGTGAAAGCGATTAGTTGACAGTTCCGAAGCGGACGAAGTAAAGAGCAATAAATAGGACAATTAGTTTCGACAACAACTATTATTTATTAAATCAATGATTATCATTATGATATTTCTCAATGCTAAATATCTTTAAAGGTTCAGTTAATAATTACAATCGTGATCATGGAAAATTGTCCAACTAAAAAAAAAAACAGTAATCAAATGCAAATTATTTTTATCAATTAATATCCTCTCCGAAATTTGACTTTATCTCGAATTCCTACTTCACAACTGAAACTGAGGCTTGCAATGATGATGACACTCGGATTTCAAAAGACTTCTTGAAATAGTAGTTTAGCTTGTGCTGAGAACTTGTATTTAGTAGTGGTTTGTAATGGGTGGTTTGGGTGTTTGTGGATACCCTATATAAATACCCTTCATTTTACGGCTATCTGCCGTATTCATGTATTTTTTTGAAATGCTTATGTTTTCCTATGCCTTATTCTTGTATCTTTGGCATATGTTTTTTGCTTTATACGTGTGATCTCCAGACCTGGTCTATTTTTCTTATTATTTGGACTTTTAATTTGATTAATATTATTATTATCGAAACCAATCTCCTTTATCCCCCTTTACAGAAACAATAAGAATAAAATAAATCATAAATCATTAAATACCATTGAATAAAATATTATCGATAAAAACAACACATGATAATTGCACATTTATTGTCTCAACAAAAGTTTAATTGTTGTTTCACAAAATTAGATGTTAAATATTGTTAAAAAAATTTTCTTTGCAGATTAAAGGGGTTGATATTGTCTATTCTCCGCTTCATTCATTATTCTGCGATATCCATAGCTAATGGTTGTGTTGTGTAACTGATGAGGTTTACCGTGTAAGTGCTGATTAAATGCTTTATTTGCTTGTGAACTTTTTTATATTGGTTTTGTGGGATTCTCTGTGTACATGGAGTAACAGTTTTTTGTACATCTCGTCGTAGCTGTGTGGATGATCCCAACATTATTAAAAGCCATTAGAGCCTGTTTAAAACTCAATAACAAGAATCCTATCACTACCCAAAATAATTTTATAAAGTAATAGAGGCGCATCATTGAAACGAAAGCCATCACTTACAAATTTTTATCTTTAATTTCTAATGCTAGCAGAAAACCAGTAACCATAACCCGCGGGCTCGAAAATAGTTATTGAAAAGAGATAAATCTTGGACGAATAGGGCACCCTCATATTTGAAGAGTTCTCCACATCGTTTCTTGCAAATTTTAGCAAAGCTAGAATCAAATTTGTTATCGAAAATAACGAATTTTTCTAAAGGTAATTGATTTTTCATTTAGTTGGATTTATAATTTTTCTCGAAAATCTGAAATTCCACAATAATAAATTTGAGAATTTAAGTCAGTTACCTGTTTAATTATACCGAACCGACTCATTTAACATCGGATTCCCCCGATATTTAGCAAACCTTCTTCATAGAAAACTAACACAACAGATAAAGAAAATTAGAACCTAATAAATATCGGTAGCATTCGAGTTAATTTAATAATTTAATTATAGGAGAGCCGTTAAGTAAGCTATTCTATGGATATATATTTCATAAATAATCAAATTTTCTAAATCTTGTTAATTTGTAAAGAATTTTAAACCTCACCATCAAACATTGAATTTTATTACAAAAATATCAAGCTTTATAAAATCAATTTCAATTCAATTCGACCCGGTTTTGTATCTGATTCCTATGTTAGCTTTATTATCAGCGTTTGTTTTAACGTTTTATTTTAATAAATTAATAAACTTGTCAACACACAAATTTGGATACTTACCCAATCGCAATTTCGTTCTAATCAATATCAGAGGACCAAATTTAAATTTAAATGTCTTACAACCAAGCCAGCACGACTGAGCAAAGACCAATAACATCGAGCTGCTCTCTCAATTCGACTTTTTTGAGATCTCCACCGGGAATTCTAAAATTAATCGAATTAGTGATCGATATTATTATATGGATTTGTGTCGGTGCTACCAGATATTTCAGTTTGGTCAGCAATGGAGCCTACATTAATTTCGCTGCCACAATCACGTTTATTTTTACTCTCATATTATTGATATTGTATTTGTTTCAATTCATTCATCGTTTACCGGGACCATGGATTTTGATCGTAAGTTTTCCTCTTTGTTTTTCGAAATGAGCTAAAATGTGACGTTAAATTGCTAGAATTGATTTGGTTTCCACTTTCAGGAATGCATATCGATTCTGTTGTCAATATTTTTCCTGGTTATCGCCATGATTATTGGGGCAGTTTCGTTCGAGTACGGAAGTGGAACGATCGCCGCTGCGGTAAGTTGGATAACTAATCGATTTTTATACAGATTCAAGAATAATCGAAATGAGATTTTAATATAATTATATTAATAAAGGGGGAAATTGTGAAGTTGATTTTCTGTTTATAATTTTATCGAAGAATTGTCTAAAAGAATCATGCTTATTCTTATTAAAATGTCCGATAAATGAGCTTCTTTCCAGTGATCCAGAATATTCTGTCATTAAAATTGTTAATTTTACAAAATACATTTTCATGACCAATTAGAACCCTTTTGATACCCCCGATATTTGTAATCGGGTAAAGATCGTCACGATAATCAATAATATTTATTAGCTGATATTTTATCCAATCGATATCTCCAATAAATATTTAATCATTATTAAAAAATAAAATTGATAGCAAATTCAATTTTCATAAAACATCACTGGGTGAAAAATTCAACAAAAAATCGCTCAAATTTCTGTGAATTGAGGCCAGATATTCTCATTTGTGCACACAAATAGAACAGCATTAGATTTTACTGTATTTATAAGCAGTTTTAAACATGCTTGCTTATCACTAATAACAACCAGACAAAATGTGTGTTGCCATGGTTACATGTAATCAATAATAATACCAATATTGTTTCTTCAGGTTTTCTGTGCTCTGAACGCCGTCGTGTACAGCTTTGAAATGTTTCTTCGATTCCGAATCCATCGATCTGGCGGTTTTAATTTCACTGTGACTGCTGTTGATGGAGATGCCTCGATAAAGGAAACGAGAATGACAACGACAACGGAAGTCACTGAGACCCATGAAAAACAAATTGGCCATGTTGAATTTGTCGACAAATACGGTGTACCGTGAAATCAATAATGAATTGTGTAGAATTATTGCAATATTTATTTTATTTGTGTTGTTTCTCCTGATGGGGTTCGCTAGAACTGATTATTATTATTATTATTAATTAATAATTTATCCGTATGCTTACATTGCGTGTGATGCTTTATTACGAATATATATATTTATCCGAAGTTCATGTCCGTGTATGTTCTTGCTTGTGTATGTGTGTGTGTGCAGTGATTAATTCTTGATTTGTGTGTGTGTATGTCGCCAGCTCTAGTTTTGTGGAGAAATCACATCTATCCGCTCCGGATATCAGTAAATTACTATACCGTTACAGACAGTAAAGACCATCAAATATGTAGATCTTGCAATGCAGTGCTTCACCTTAAATTATAATGATTTGAAGTTAAATATAAAAATCGATTTTAAATTTATCACACGAAATTCGGTGAATGATTCATCAAAATAAAATCAATATGAGAGATACATGATGAACGAATATTCGAGTGTGGAGGAA
Source organism: Platydemus manokwari (assembly GCA_037951405.1). NCBI lineage: Eukaryota > Metazoa > Platyhelminthes > Tricladida > Geoplanidae > Platydemus > Platydemus manokwari. The sequence continues at coordinate 12,185 of JBBMOY011411422.1, read as the reverse complement.
TGCTATTTCGAATAATTGAAACAGTCGGTTTTGATTGACTGTGGCTTGTCTACATGTTTAATTACTCGTGATTTTCGATGATAATTATGTAATGATCATTTAACATTACTTTGCATCGATAATCAATATTTTTGATCTACTAGTTTGTCGAATAATTTCAATATTGATGAACACTTCTCATAGAATTATTTAATTTATATTTATTCTCCCAGAACACATATTGAATCCAATAATTCGAAATAGCTGTTCACAGTTTTTTTAATGAATATATTTCAATCGATAATTAAAATCAATTATTTATTTGTTTCTAATAGCAACAAACTGTAATCCATTGAAACCCCTTTAAAAGAAATTCAAATGTTGATCAGTAGTCAATGGAGATATTATCAATCAATATTACAAACTAATCACTCATATTGTGTGGTTATTTCAATACATGTTCTGCCATTTTATTAATTAACCCAGCACGCTAATTTAACAGAAACATGTTTTGTAATTACTGCTGTTGGCACATGATAATATTTATATTTTCTTTCCAAATTATTGATTTCAAATCGTTTTCATTCCATGAATTGTTGTTTTGTTTCGTCAGAATTTTCGTCGATGTTCTCACCGACAATGAAAGGATTTTGTTGAGTTCTTACATGAATTATTTTTCTTTGGATTTTCTTCACTATTTTTGTTTCTCTTCTTCCCCTTAAACTTTCTCCACTCAATTCGACTACCACATATGAATTGCAGATCGATTAATATCTGAAATCTCTCACAAATATCTGTCTCAAAATTGATCTCGTGAGAAATTCAACCATAGACCGGCATCGAATCAAAATAATTTTCTCTTTCATTGCCATGAAAATCTTCGAGCTATTTTTAACAACAGAGATCGATTTCGCTTGATAATTTGTTTGATGATAAATTTATTATCATCGAAATTTTATTAATTATAATGAAATATATAAAATAATTATAAATTAATAAATCATAATTATAATCACAATGATAATCATAATAATAATCATAATAATTGTATTCAAATCAACAACCATCACTCCTATCGTCCCTGATCAAATAGTTAGTAAATCTTATGCGATCAAATACTAAAATGCTGATCAGATCCGTTGTAGCAAATCAATTAATAATAATAATTCAATAATAATTCAATAAATCTCAACTTATTCCAATTGTATAAGTTTGATCACAAAAAATCGATAAGAGAGCACTAAATGACGTGCCAAAAAATCGATAAAACATTCAATAAATCAGTGAATGATATCGATTTGATATCAGTTACACATACATGTCATTTCATATATTGACTTCTAAAATTATATTCCAGAAACAATTTATCGAATTGCAGTCAAATCACCATGACAACCCACAAATATCTATCGTAGCTGATTTCAATTCAGAATTTGCTTGAATCTAAAATTGTTGTCGAAAAGAATTTTTTTTATTCTCATCATTTGAGACAAAAAAAGTATCGATTTTCCATGGATTTAGTTTCTCTTATAGCTATTATTTTTATTCCACTAATAGCCTGTCTGCGACACCGTTATTAATAGCTCTCACAAACAGATAACAATAATGGGTGACTGGAAGACCAGAACAAGAAATATCAAATAAATAAATTATTAATTAAAATATTTTTACTATTAATTAGTTTAATCTCATTAACGACCTTGTTAATCTGCCATAGCAACGGATTATATTGTTAATTCCTAAAAAAATCAAAGTTATCCCAAGTCCATTAATATCAAATCCGAGACAGAGCAGCTTATGCAATACAGCACTAGTTAATGAAATATTACTTCATAGCTGTGATTCCCAAAATTTTTATCAATCGAACTTGAAATCATTGGAAATAATAGCAATGATCAATAATCAATGACGCATTCCAGAAGAATAGCTCGATGAAGAATTCTTTAATTAATTCTATAATAAAGCAATCTATAATTAAATCTCTCATAAGTATTTGATCAAGTTGCAAAACAATTGAGTCTTTCAGTGTGCATCTGTATTGGTTAACTGATGTGAAATCGCATGTTACGTAATCGATTGTTTAATGGCGCGTATCAGATTTATTACCTGAAAATATTGCAAGATGATCATTCTTACAAGATAGCACATTTCTATTTTTGCGGTCATTATTGTCATTTCTATTTAGAATGAAAACCGAATACATTTCGACTATCATAATTTCGATATATCTACTATTAGCGTCCTTCTCTCAGTGTCAACATGTTGAAGAGAACATAAAACTAGATGAGGACAATCAATCGGATGAGTCGAAAATCGCCATGAAAGTACTTGGTGAAAAGATAAATCCAATATTATTCAATGATCTCATGCCAGAATTGAACCATCAAAATACGAGGCGATTGGTGAAATTACTGGGAGACAAATTTGATCCATTTTGGACATCCATAACAAAGCCAGATGAGTCGTCGTATGAAGGAAATACCTCATTTGATCCTAGATTAGAACTGTATGTGGATACGTTAAATATAAGTATGGTGGGAAATTTACCCATACCAGTAAACACGAGGAGATTAATTCAACAATGGTTAGTGGAAAAGGCCAGTTGCAAAATGAAATATTACTGGGAAGATCTAGGAGTACTTTTCTGGCCTCAGTACATTAAACGAGGTGCTTGTGTCAACTCAAACAGTGATTCTTGTTCCTGGCCTCCAGGTATGAAATGTCGATTAACTGGAGCTCATATAATCCATTACCTCCGATGGACATGTTTCAAATCGGAAGAGCCTCCACAATATATGAGACGTAAGCGTGAGTTTTCTCATAAGAAGCTTCAAAAGAGCCGACAAAAATATGAAGTCTGGAACCCTGCCAGAAGAATGAGGCAAGTGAAAAATCTTGTAAGAAAGACAGGCACCTGGAACAAAGGATACCAATGCGAATGGCAGGACAGGAATTTTAATATCTTCAATCGATGCGAATGCTCATGCGAATAATTAAAGAAAGTAATCTACGAATACCATGTTGGATATGTTTGTGAATAAAATTGTGATATGACACAGTGATATATAATTATGCTTTGATAATAGGCCTTTATATTTAACATGTGATTCAAGAATTCTCCCATCATTCGAATGGGAGAGTCATTATTATCATTATTTTTGACTGTATTCTTGTCTATTGTGATTGTTTTCGTTGTCTATTAATGTTTTCTGTTCAACACAACTGGTCGATTGACATATGTTTACCCTATTTTTCGTTATTTGTCTAACGATAATAAATCCTGTTTTCTGTCATGACCACTAGTCGCATCATCATTCTAGATGACAAATACTAGCAATCTTAGTGATGCTTATTATTCTTTTTATTTGTGATGTGTTGAAAAATTGATAAAATTTTCTAAAGATTTACGAATGAAATATTTTTGTAATACATTCGAATCTTTTTAAATTTATCTTTATCACTTCTCTTTTAGAGATTTCTATGAAATTATAAGAAACCCAAATAATTGCCATTGTTTTGCTTCGATTAGATGAAAGATGCTCATTTTATCAGTAGAAAAATACCCTATTTGATTCGATTATTTAATTTCTTTCAAAAAAATTATCAGAAAATCCAACCATCGATCGTATTCATTAAATAAAACTAAAATATTTCTCATGCGAGAGCTGCACCATAATAAGAAGCTACACCGCCGAACAGTGGTGAAAACATTCAAAATAGTTCAAATTTCCCATCAAATCAAGCATAATTAATGATGAACCGATGCTGACGATTTCCTCGAAATCATTACAGTACAAGAAAGTGTTTAAAAATTTAATTTACTCCTACAATTATATGATTTGTTGTGCAATTTAATATGATAAAACCTCAACTTTATAAAACACCTTGGAGAGTCTGGTCGACTTCGAATATTTTGTTTATTTTCATTGAACACACACACACACACATTTCAGATTCACTTTTTTTTGTACGCTCTAACCCAACATTTCGTGTGAACTGACCCATTCATGTGACAATCAATGCATTCGCACATGTCATCAAATCAGAGTATTTTAAAAATCTAAAATATGCCTGTTGCTAGGTGATGAAAATATTCAAATCATTTTTTTAATTCATTTATTGATATTATTATATTAATAATCAATTATTTGATCACTGATACAAATCAATGAAATTGAGATCAATCTTCACCAAAAGTTTTCCAAAATGATCAATAAAACGGGAAATTTACCAGGTCACAATGTGGTGATCTATCAGTGATATTTTCACATTATTCATAACTAATCGATATCAACACATTATGAACTTTTACCTTGATTCAAAACATTGATCTCTGATCATCAATCAGCACTTCAAATAATCAATATTCTATCTACATTTAACATTGAGATTCAAAATATTTAATGCCCATGACAATCCAATCATATTATTACAACTTAAAACAAACCTCCATTGTAATGATAAAGCATTGGAATTGAAATTTTGAATGTTGTTTTGTTGGAACATATTAAATTGTACATGTCACTTAAAAGTACTCAAATCCGTTTATATTATTGATGGTTGTATAACACCTTATGTGGATCCGGTAACTGGCAAAGCACAAATGATTGCTTATTATACAATTGCTATGACAAGGATTTTTGAAACAACATTTCCCATCAATTATTTGAGCTAATATATTGAGAGGAAATGATTTACAATTCCGCACAAAATCTTTAAATTCAATCTTTACTTATAATATCATATAACGCTGACAATTTTAATCGAAGATATTATATTTGCTCCAGTCAGTTTGAGAAAGTACTTTAGATGCATAATCATTTGAGATGGGCGCATTTTTTCAATAAGTTCTCAATATCAAATGAAAAAGCTAGCAAGAGATCTGCTTCATTAATGAAAGAGAAAACTTTTCATCATCTGGTTGGGTACAACCCTATAAATAATAATAATAATAATAATAATAATAATAATAATAAACATAAAAATTTTCCAAATAGCATCTGAAATCACTCAGAATCGAAACTATTATTTTACCCAAAAATAAAAACATAATAACTAAAATCTAAAAATATAATAAAAGAAATCCAAAAATAGAATTAAAATAAACTAGTTACTAAATATAGCAAAATTGAAAATAAATTAGTAAAAATAGCAATAATAGAACGAAAAATAAAACAAAGAATTTGAGAATATAAAAAATATATAAATAAAATATTTGAATTTTGATAATTTTTATCGATTTGTATTCATTATAATATCAATAATATTTTATTCAGATCAAGTTATTTATTTTATTATTAATCTGCAATGTAATCCAATTTAAATGTTCATAATTACATACACCTTTTGGAGTCAGGTTTACTAGTTGACTAGTATCAATAAAATCTAATAGATCTCAATTTATTAAAAGGGTTTCAACATTCATTTAATTCTCACATAATTTTCAGCGTATTTTCATCCAAACTATTAAACCCAGCGCAATTAACATTGTGCTTAATAAATATCGATCTATAATTAAAGAGAAAATACAAAAACTCTACACGATTATATTTATGTCACCTATAGAGTTCTATTAAAATCTTATTCTGCTATCTTCAAGTAATTTTTTATTTTAAACTCTAACATTATTGCATAATTTTCTGAAATACTCAAGAATAATTTAAATGCTTTTAAATCAAGTTTAAAAGTCACTAGCGCCAAATACTTATAAAATCATAAGAGTGCTTGCTTGCACTACCAGTAAATTATTCAGTAAAGAAGGCCCTTACGGAACATGCATAGGAGACTTCATTTTGACTTTTACCGCAATGGAATCCTACACAGTAATTAATCCAATAATGATACTTGGTTATTGTCTAACTATTTTATCATATAACCAACTATTGTTACTATCAGTTGTGCTAATAATTATATTTTATTTATTTATTTTACATTTGTTTCTTTATTGTAGTCAGATTAATATTAAAAACATTAATTGTTAATACATGACATTCAACTGAATTTTCAAGCTGTTCTAATCTATATTATACCAAATATATTTATATTATAACAACACTTGAAAATCTTAATACAGATTTCCAAATATTCCATCTCATAGCCAATTGAACATTATTGATTTAATTCAACACACACACATACACAGTTATAATGGTTTCGAGAATAGAAGAATCTCATTCAAATTAACGAATACGTATTTGATCACTGACTAATCAGAATAATTATTGGATAACAATTTCAATTTGACAAAATATCTGAATACATCTCTATTATGCACATGGATTGACCAATATCAGTTGATATAAATCAATAATACCATTTGGAACCTTGGGAATCAAATATCGACTAGAATTCAAGCACAAGTAACACAAGTAAACCATTGCCTATAAATATCTCAAAGAACATAGCATGTCGTCAATAGACGACAAAGGAACTGTTTTATTAACTGTCACTGTTGAAGATGTTTGAAAATCGCATGTGTGTTCGATCAATAAACAATATTGTTACCGAGCTATATTGATCCGTTATTATAATATATAAAACGATCAAACGGTGAATAATTTAACGTGGCTTGAAAAACCAGCCCAAACATCACGATAATAACGAAATTGCAATACAAAAACACGTGCCGATCAATATTTTTATTAAAAACATCAAAAACGTTTCTATGGCAAGTGACATCAATAAATATGCGCGCAAAAATCAAAATCTATACACATTTTCGTGAAAATTTTCACATCCGTGAAATAGAACGCAAATTAAGCAACATGGCTACTTGGAATCGCAATTGATTTAAGTGGGGCACCTGGCACTTGGCAAAGCTCTCATTCAAGATGTAGATCCCAAAAAGCGGTTTATTGCGGACAACTTTGGCCTACAAATGCGACAATTAAATTCCCAGTCCTCCCTGCTCTATAATCAATAAACCTCCAACTTGCCGTTATCCATATAATAAAATGCATCGCTACTGACGTGATATTCAAGCCGGTCCAGATTCAATTCACCAGTGGGACAGAATCGATCAATACGCTGGTGATTGTAAGAGAACAATGAATAACAGCCAATTAGTGTTTGATTTTCGCACGAGGCACAATCATCGATTATCGAAAAGATGTTGCATTCCTGGATAGAGAGAAATCGAATATCATTTCAGACACACACGCACACACACACGTCAAATAGTGTAATATGATTGGCTTGCCTTCAATTTGACAATGACCGTCAACGATGAAAGCATTAATATTAGGTGGCACACCAACAAAATATATCATAGCAACTCACCATTGGTTTCAGTGACGAGCCAGCATTGTTTTTTGTCAGCATGTCCTCGAAAGTGCGTTTCAATGCCTTTTTACATTTTTCTAATTCAATCACCAAATGATCAATGAATTTCTTTCGATTTTTCACTGGCAAACGAGTGATTTGTGCTGGAAAAGAAAAGTGCAAAAGCAATTTGACATTGAGAAATTCGCCTCGATCAACGCAGTGTTCGAAGATGAATTCGTCCTTATTGGTAATTAAAGGTGCAAAATATGTGTCAGAAAGTAAATCCTGATCCCACGTTTCGATATATTTCGGAATAGTTGCCAATGGAACCAAAACCATTTTTCGGGCCAAATATCCAGAAATGAGCTCTTTTGTGAATGGACAATGTTTGGGAAATTCGAATACATGGTTCATGTGAACATTGATCAATGCTCTCACACCCATGACGCGAACTTTTAACAAGCCGTTGGATTTATATTTCAATAATATCACTGGAATCACAGTCTTGATATTGATGAAATCTTTTGGCAAATCATAATCAGGAATTGGGGGTTGCCTGAAATGTGTTCAATGAATGGAGAAATGAGGTTAAACGATATATAATCGATATGTTGTTGTTGCTGTTGTTATTATTATTGATGATGATGATGATGATAATTGCTGAACACCAATCAGATAGCTGATTGTTGGGTGAATCATAAATCAATACATCACTTAACCAATAAACAGAATTTTCGAATACCTCCAGCACTACTACTTCTACTACTACTGATATTTCATTGACAAATCAATCACAAGTAATATATAATCACACACCATATCGATTCTATATATATTGCCATGGTTACCAGTGATTATTTGAAACAATCAGATATCATGGACACGATTATATCAAGTCAAAATAGCTCACCATAATAATATGTCACCAAGGAAACTATTTTCAAATGGTTTACATTGTCGATATTGACTTTTCTCAAAGAAATCCATCAAACAGACCAAACCAAACCCAGAAATAACACCTAAGATTTTGACTTGTTTCATAAAAATATCTGTTTTCCAATCAATATCCATGCGACAATTGATCAAGAGATCATTCATGTCAATATTATTCCAATGATGGCTCACATTTCCATTGATATCCCGCTTATTTTTTATCGAATAATCTCCTCCTATATTATTGGATGAGATTTCATCAACCAGATCGAAACGTCTGAAATTCGAGACAGAAATTGGAGATAATAATCGATTATCATGATCGTTAGAATGATAATGAGCGGATTTATTTGATTGGCTAGTTTTGAGATTGTTAAAATTATTATTATATTGATCGATATCGATACGATTATTTCTACTAATTGGTTTTGAATGAACTTTCATATTCCTCACATAATTGCCATTGACAAGCATATTATTAGTGTTGAATCCTGTTGAAGTTTGACACAAATCATTTGATACTGAAATGGTCAAATTGTCAAATTGTGATGATCTGCCATGGTTATTCTATTAAAACGAAATTATTGACAAGATAAAACGGATTAGATTTATAAAAATGGTTACAATAATACAATATTAATGATTATCAGCCCCTTCTCAAAACCATTCCCATTTATCCAATTATTGAAATGTGAATACAAATAAACATTAATATTTCCAGGAAATTAGTAATGACAACACTGATAGGCAATCAATTAACATTATTATCCCCCCACCTAAAATAAATATCAACAAATTGAAGCTTTTATCAAATAATCGATCCGTAATAATCCAGCACACACTACTGACATGACTTATAAATTTCATTTGTCAAACCCACCAATAGCCTGCATATATAATCTATTAGTGAGACATGAATAACATGAATATATGCGTGCGGTCAGTAATGAACATTTCAAAAAGGCTAACAAGTTTCAAAACAATCCACAAACACTTTCTATATAATCATTACTGTAAACATATGACCAGTAATTATTAATGCGTGATAAATGCAGAGCGGCTGAAATTATTAGTATCAATAAATGACAAATTTCATAAAAAACAATCATATTCAAATACAAATGTGTTTCAATAAATACAATTTTATACAACCCAATACACCCATTCAATATTTATCTTGTTTAATATTTATACTAAATCAGTTTATAAATAATAAAAACTAACATTGGACAACTTTTTACGATTTGATCTCTAGAATAACAAATATTTATCATTAATTAATCATTTCAATAATAAAATCTTCATTACATCAGTCGGAGTATTGCGAACTAATTCTAAAATATTCTTAATTTTCGAAAAATTTTCATCACTCTCAGACAAGTACACATACCAATTATTATTATTTACTTTCAAAACCAAACTGTCTTCCATGGATTGGATTAAAGATTTTAAATCTTGGAAATTAAAGGAACGGTAATTTAGTTTTGAGTGAGTCATGTTGAAATATTCATCTAAAATTGATCATTACGAAGTTAATTTCCTTGAATAATATAAATCAGTTCATAACAATCATCCTATTCCATAATGTAAAATACTAAAATTTAAATATTACTCTCTAAATTTGAAAGAGGTATGCCATGTTTAAAAGATCCAACAACGGATACTAGATTTTCTCTGATTAAATTCATTGAATATCAAATTAAAATAGAATTATTTTAAACACTATATTTTGTCATTATTAAAACAATTCAACAGATTAAGCTACATTTTAAAACAATTTTTTTAGCTTCAACCAAGAAATTGTATCTTATGATCGATTTCGATTCTTATAAATTAAATAAAAATTTAAATAAATACTTTTAATGGTCTTTGAAATTTTAACCTTATATGGTTGTAACGTTTTCAGTAAATGAGATGTACGGTAGAAGTAACACGCACTGACTGAATCATCCCAATGTATGAGGACTATTGCAGTAATTAAATAATTGATATTAATGTTCCACAAATATGCAGACTCAAAACAATGCAGTTTGTTTTTATGGTTGTTATTTAAATATTCTTTATTTAATATGTTAAACGTTAATGTAGAAATAATTAAAGATGTAGAAATAAACCAATCTTGTTCAGTATTTGTGGAACGTCATCTGATTGTGGAACGTCATCCGTATAATTAAACATAACATTTAGAAACAGTCATCTAAGACTCACAATATAATGCCTTTATTGAAACAAAGAATCTGCAATAGGAAGTAGAAGACAAAAAACAAAATGATAATCGTCTATCTGTTGACCACCTTTATATATGGTTCAAATCAATCGTCGTAACTGAAACAGACTAGTCAAGCAAAAAACAATAATAAAGATCACAATGGATTGTATTTTCCTTTGTCCAAGAATCAGATTCAAATGGGAATCTTTAGGAATGTTGTTCATACTTTAATGATATTTACGACTATTGATGATAAATTGAGATGAAAACAATTACGTTCCAAGATAAAAGCAAAATTTATGAAGATGTTATGATGTGTATTTATCTCTCAACGACTAAGCTATAACTTTAACTCCAAGAGATCAGTATTGAGGATGTATCCCCAACAAGATTTATTGATTTAGTAAAGAATAATTAAATTATATTCAATTTGTATAGCAATCAGTTGGTGTCACAAAATCGATAATGATTATAATGACATTACACAATCAAACAAATAATACGACAATTACAGTAAAACGTATTGACGATTTCAAACACTAAAAATTTTACAATACGATTAAATACGTTAAAATATCTTAGAAAAACTATTACTGGTGTAGATGTTTTTAAAATAAAATGAAAGTTGAAAAATAGACAGACATATTAACCTTAAATGATTTTGATTTAATAAACGCAGTATTGTCGTAAATAATACCGTTTAACGAGACAAGTAATTGATTAATTTTAAAATACATCATAAAATTAATAATCAGGAATTGTTTTTAAAATTCGAACAGTTCTTGATCTGATTAGCAATGACATATTCTATGAGATTCACGAAATGCAGTTACCAGACGTGGTTGAATGTTCGGAACTCGAGATCAACGCAGATTTGCTGAGGGTTGTTTCTCCGATTAATACTTGTGTTGAGGAACACTTACATCAACAATTCAATTACGCAAACCTAAGTCAAGACAAATTATATAATTTTCACATCAATTTTTTATGCTACATTGGAAAATTAATGCTGTATTTTGATAGAGAAAATAAACAAATGCTCATGACAGTAAGGCCACATGAACAATGGAAAAGGAGTGCAAGATAAGAAAACTGCACTATGAAATATGGCCTATTAGATACTGAAAGTGATCAGGAAAGAAAAGCTTACGAAATTTAAAAATAATTGAGCGAATTAAAGAAAGACTAGAGAAGTTAAAAATGAAAAAGAGGTCGAAAGGAAAATTGAGAGCCATGGTTTTATTAGAATATGGAGGGCAATAAGTATGATTCTTGATTATTAGAAATATAAACTCAAAAGGAGACAATCCAAATTCGAATTTTAAATATTCCAAATCAATCCATTAAAGGACTACTTGATATTTGACTATTTTATGTTACTTTTGATAATTGATTTGACTATAATAAACTTTCCGAATATAGTATTTTATTAATTTTTGTTTGTAGAGCTTTGATACGATTTTTGTAGAAATACTCAATTAATTTTTGCACAATTTTTGAATATTGATTGATTTCATATTGTCAAAATGAAAATTCCAAAATTAGAAATTTTCAACAGAACTTTGAGTTAGTCACAGTGACACAGTTCAATGGCTCAAAATTGTATAGAAAGAAATACGAGTTATAACTGTAAGTTGCTAAAACTTCTTCTATTTTTAATATTGAAATCAAAAGATATGTTTTCAACAGAACCAATAATATTCATTTATAATACACCCATTTCAAACTATTTTTTAAATATTAAAATTTATTTCCATATGATCTATTTTATTTTTTTAAAACAAAAATGCTCACATTTAAA
>JBBMOY011410311.1:0-14702 GCA_037951405.1 Platydemus manokwari | reverse complement strand
ATAGCCAGTGACGAATCACTCGTAGGTATTCTTTGCGATATAATTTAATACCAGTGTATTTGTTATTTTCTCGCTAGAATTTATTTATCGAGAACAGGAATTTAGTTTACAGAGAAATATTCTCTCTGATTAAATTTAATTGACTGAATATTTTTTCGGTGACTGTATTTATTGTGCGCGATAATAGATGGCAATTTATTTGTCGATGTTATTGCGCGATAATATATTGCTCGTTGTTATTTTATAAATTACTTTATTATTTAGGGGATTTAATGGGTTTTCATCAATGGAGATTTTAAGGCATTATTATTTTAGATATTTACAAATAATAATTTCTAATATAATATACTATTTAGAGCTGATTTCACTTAAATATGTTGAGAGTTGTTAGGATATAAAAATATACACTAATTTAATAAATATTAATTCAATAAAAATTTATGCCGTATTGTCATGCGTACAAAGTATGATTGTTATAAAATTACTATACAATGTTGCACAGGGTTTTAGTCTAAATCATTTATTTAGTTCAAACACTAACAAATGATCAGATTGCGGGAGAGTAGTTTCGAGGTGATGAATTCGGAAGCTGTACGGGACCCTTGAGTATAGAAAAGTGCTGCTTACTAGAAATTTTTAAGAGGTGCGCAGTCGAGATTCCCCAATTGCTTCAAAGTCCGATATGATCAATTGGAGTATGTTGCTTTGGAAGGGGCAAATGGAACTCTCAAGTACTTGTAGAAGTTAGTGCTGTCAATAACCGGAACAGTTTGATTGAGAATATTACTTAAATTAATTTTTAAACAATGCAGATATCAACGGTTGACTATTTATAACCTTTGATGATCTATTTGAACCTTATTTCAAGGTCGACCAAATTAATGTTAGCATATGCATTTTAAATCAAAATATTCGAAAAGTAATTTAAATTAGTCGTTGTTATATTTATTATTCGAAAATTATTAGATTTTGGATTTCAAGCATGTAATAAAATTAAATAATTTAATTCTATGATTTAACTAAGTTTGTTTTAATATTAAATTATTTATATTCAAATTTTATTATTTTTCACATGGTGTGTATCGATATTATTTTGAAATATAAATTAAAGTAATTTATTTTAGGAATTTTCTGAAGATTTTCATTTTGCCTGTGAGGTATAAATTTTTGAAAATTATTTACAATATATCTTTTTAATATATTCTTTATATATATGACTATAAATTGTACATTAGTTTTTACCATTAATAAATTTTAAAGACTACAGAACCACTATTACCAAAACCAATTATAGAAGATAATGCGGCTGAGATTTCCAGATCTCATGTTGTCGATAGACTTATCGAAGAACATCGTTCTAAAATTGGGTTAAGTGAAATTATCGATGAGACCAAAGATATGGAAGGTAGAAATATTTTTAAAAGCGTAACATTATTAATATTTATGTTAGATACACTTAGGGATATTACTACAATTGTTAATAAAAGTTCATTTAATCTTGCTGAAGTAACTCTTAATTGTATTATAAAATCATTTTCAATTCATGAAAAATAGGAAGAAAAGTACAAGTTTAAAAACATTCTTACACAATATGAAAATATTTCATCCTTTATGGAAATGAAACTTTCCAAACCAATATTAAAAGCTTTGACCGATGATAATATTATCAAGCCGACATCGATTCAGGAAGCCTGTATCCCGGTAGGTTTGATGAGTAAAGACATCTGTGCTTGTGCCAAAACCGGTAGTGGAAAGACATTGGCATTTTTAATCCCAATAGTTGAGAAATTGATCCGATCTCCATCACAAAAAGGCCGTTATACAATTCCTCGAGCAGTTGTGTTGAGCCCGACTCGGGAATTGTCTTTGCAGATTTACGAAGTTACAAAGAAACTGATTAAATTCTGTCCAAAATTATCCGTACAACTTGTGTCTGGTGGTCTCAGTCGTAGCAACCAGGAAGCAAGTCTCCGTAACGGGGCCGACATCATCATAGCAACACCGGGTCGTCTGATCGATATTATTCACAACACACCCAATTTCGATTTGTTAAAGATCCAATTTCTAGTTTTGGACGAAGCAGATAAAATGTTGGACGAATTTTTCATTGAACAGATTAAAGAAGTCGTCAAGGGTTGCTCGCCCACTCGCCAAGTGATGCTTTTCTCAGCTACGATGACGGAAAATGTTAAAGATCTAATTGCTCTGAGCCTGAAAGATCCATTCAAGATCTTTGTCAATCAGAACAATGATGTCGCCGACAATTTACAACAGGAAGTCATTAGAGTCCGCTCACATCGCAGTGAGGACCGTGAATCGATGCTTCTCGCTTTGATTTGTCGTGGTTTCTCCAGGCGAACAATCGTATTTCTGCCAACGAAAAACCTTTGCCACAGAGTCCATATCTTGTTGGGACTTCTTGGAGTGAAATGCGGAGAGTTGCACAGCAACATGACCCAAGCCCAGCGATTGGATGCGCTTGGCCGATTCGCCAAAGCTGAAGACGAGAATGAGCGAGTCGATGTTCTGGTCGGTACCGATCTCGCCGCACGTGGATTGGACGTGTCGAACATCGAAACGGTTATCAATTATTCACTGCCGAAAAGCTACGAGCAATACATCCATCGTGTCGGACGAACGGCGAGAAACACGAAGAGCGGTCGAGCTATCAGTCTTGTCGGCGAAGACGAGCGAAACATGCTGAAATTGATTTGCAAAGGCTCGAAATCGGGTGTGAAAATGCGAAAGATCGATCCGGAAATTCTGGAGTTTTACACGGAAAAGATTCGCTCATTGAACGCATCAGTGAACGAAATCATTGAGACGGAACGAATGGAAAAAGAATCACAGATCGCCGAAATCGAATTGGAAAAGGCCCAGAAACGAATCGATAACACTGAGGAACCCCAAATGAAGCGATTCAATTGGTTTAGCAATCGAGATGCGAAAGGAAACATAATGAAACGAAGCCACCGTGGAGCAGGAGAAGAGAAAGGAAATGGCAGTGATGACGACGATGATCAGGAAGTCAGAAAGAAAAAATCGAAAAAAGGTTTTTTATTCGCAGATATTTTTCCTGTTAATCAATTCTGTTATTCGTTTTCTAGAAATGAAACCGAAACACTTTTCAAAGAAAATCGAAAAAGAAGAAAAAAAGAAAAAATCCGTCAAACCAAAAAATAAAAAGAAATGATTTTAATAAATTAGAAATATTTTGTGTATTTTATTGATTTATTATTAATTTTAATGTGTGTATTTGTTAATGTTTGGCCTCTGTATTATTAATTGAAAATAAGATTATTTTATTATCACGAATTCTTTTGTTTTATTATTTCAAGGTCATTGAAAGAATAACCATGGAGTCGTGATTCACTTTTACATTCTTTAATTACATCTGTCCCAAATAATATCATGCTACTCAGATCCTTACAAATCTGACCTGGGTACTTGCGGACATAATGCAAGTTAATCCATCAATTGATTAAATTGGAAAACATTTGTGTTATTAAAAAATAATTTTGATTTTCTGTGTGTTCTGCAACTAACCCTTTTTGTATTTGTCAAGTATAATTTAAACTTGAAACACTATAGTTCTGATATTTAAATTTTAATACAAAAAATTGGCTCAGTATTATCGAAGTGTAATTTCAAGTATTGATTATAAGTAGAATTTTAGAGCTATTATATTTCATTTACTATGAAGTAACTGCCAATTAATTTCATATTTCTCTTCGAAATTTATATTCTGTCATCTCTATTTTTATTATCAAAACGAAATTTCAAATTGAGTTTTCCGACATGGTATTCTCTTAAATCGATAAATTATTCCATCGAATTTTCACAAAAATGAGTTGATTATTTTTCGACAATTCTACTTAACTTTATCTTTTAAAACACTAACAATGAAACACTATTAAAATATTTATCAAATCTGCCAAAATGAGAGTATAATAAGAGCAAAAATTATATAAGGCATTGGAACTCCGGAACAAATTTCAGAAATTAAGCTTTCATTAATTTATTAACCGCCTTAAATCAGAAAGAGTTCAATTTAATGAAACATCATTAATCCTATTTAATTATAAAAAGTTGTTCTGTTTCGAGCTATTTGTTCTGTATGTTACTAGCAAGCTTCATTACATTTTTTGATCAATTTAATTTTCTCTTCATTCTTGGGAATAATTACATGATGGGTAACAGTGATGGAATTAATTTCTCAATCCTAGAAACAATTTCAGCTGAATATTTAATCGTAGTTTTGCAGCTTCTTTAATCTTCCTGATATCTTTGGTTTCAATACCTTCTGCATTAATTGTGAGATCCGAGAAATTTAAATTATTTGTGCCAAATATATATATTTTTCTGGGTTGTTTTTCAGTCTAGAAGATTTAATTGCTTTTGAATACTTGGATGGTTCTTGATTACGTTACTTAACGGTTCTTCCTTAGCCAATATTTTAACCAGATGAAGAAGGAGGATAATGCAACTTGTCTCCTTTTTCACATTTCCTGTACAATATATTTGATAGTATTTATTGCAATAGCTTCATTTCTGATTTTAAAGCTCTTCAAATAATATATCAACGAGAATATATGTTCATTTGTTTGAAAACTGAAAAATCTTTGATCATTTAAGTCATTTGCTTTCTGAGACTATTCATCGAAGAAAATTGGTCAATGAACCATCACCACTTGTGCTTCCTGCTGAAAGTTAGAAAATATTATTTTCTTTTATCTAGCTTTGCTCAAATGTGCGCATTAATTTAGGCGTGGTTTCCAATAAGAATACGACAGATTTAACTCGGAATATTCAATCATATATCTCAGATATTATCTAACTTAAGTTATACAATTATCGATTTACCATACGGAAGAATGTTACCTGGTTTTTTCTACATATTATTCATATCTTTGCTAAGTGAGATGAAATTCTGCAAAAAGAAAAACGAAATTGCACCTTGAAACTCTTGTTTTGGCACTTTAAACATTTGCATCCGTACATAGGCACAGCAATCTGCCAATCACAGTGAAGTTAGATGGTGAGTTACAATTGGAAAAAGAACCATAGCTACGTAACAACACACACATAATGATTGACCAATCCCACTCATGTAAAAACTTAAAAACCCAATAAGAACACAGAAAAACAAATATCAAATCAAAATATGATACAACATGACATTAAAAATACACACAGATTGCGAGTATAAAAATAGACGTAAACATGGACAACTGCCAGTTGAAAGCCAAGTTTGGGTTAAGATTTTGTAGTTTTGATTAATACACCTTCGTATTGGAGTCAGTTATTTATTATTCATAAACACCCAACATCTGTCATATTATAACTGAAGACTTGTCAATATTATTGTAATTAAACTAATAATGTAAGGAACAGCTGAATATGATATGATTTACAAAACTCTTCATTCACTAGCGGAAAACAGAGTAGCAGAGTATTTTGAAGGAGATTTGGAAATACGAATTGAGAAGTTGTGATATATGAGCCTGTTTCCAAATCCAATTGGAAAGTGGACATCAATGAATATTGACTTTATGTGATCAAAATTTTAATCTTATAACTGTAAACTTTATTTTATGTAGAAAATGTTTTATTGAACAAATCAATGTATATAATTTCATTTTTAATTGTTATTCCGATTATATAATTGTTGACCATTAAATTATTAAGTTGAAAGAAATTTGCAAGAAAAATAATCTAGAAAAATATTCGGATGTAAACAAATGTAAGCAAACACACATGGCTTGTCAGTACTTTTAATATTCTGATTATTGTCATTTTCTTCTTTAGCGATATTATTTCTATTTCAGACTTTCTTTACATGATTCTATTTTCTTTGAATAATTTTATTGAGCTTCTAACTATGTAACTTATAAGTCGATTCGTTTATTTTTGCTAAACTCTTGAATGGACCTACAAATGTTTTGGTATATGGTTTGTAAAACGGATTTTTAACCCTTGCTTTGTTTCCGAATATTGCACTGCAATATCGATGCCAAGAGATTCGAACAGCTTATTTGTAATTATTGACTGCAATTTAGCGCTATTTATTTCATTAATTTTCTTAACTGATGAATACTCAATACACAAATTCGTGAATATCTTTCCGAGAGCCTGGGCGAATACAAGTTTTTAATTCAATTTTCAAACACTATATACCAATATATTCCGTTCTTCTTATAGTACAATGCTTTAATTTTAATTCTCAACTATTCCTTCTTGTTCCTCATATTCTTATACGGTGGAAATTTTAACAGATCTATATCAATTCCTTTGAAGATAGCATTTATCCCTATTTTCAGTTCATCATCCTTATTCTGATTTAAAAACTTGTCTTCATCTACTCGACACAAAATTTTCACATCTTCATTACAAGATACTTTGCCTTATTCATAGTACACTTTTATATTACGTCTTTATCTTGGGTTTTGATGCTTCATGGGACATTATTCACAAAGATGGAATCGTGATATTGCATCTGCATTGATGTGTTCTTTCCCTTTTCTATATTATATTTCCATTTCAAATATTACCTGCTCTGCTTTTTATATGTAACATTGTGATTTTTATATGTACCTCAAAATTATATTATTTTAAAAATATTTTCAGTAATTAAATTATAATTAATAAATCCATGTATGAAAATTATAATTATAGTTTATATTGCGGGCGACATTGAAATTTAATAATTAATAATATGCGCGGATCTATGATTCAATGAAATAATTAGTAGGAAAAAGAAAATTATTTTATAATTCGATAGGGAAAAGAAAGTAATGGAAAATGATTACCCATAATTAGGGAAAATAATATATAAACAGTAGAAAAAATCGCTCACAAAATAATTCCAAATCCAATAGAGTGAAAATAAACTTACCTAAGAAGCTTTAATTATTATTGAGGTTATTATGAGGTTATTTTGAGTAACTAACACATAAATTGTGAGGGAGTGACATATTGAAAAAAATCTATTAATATTTTAAATTTATATCATCACAACGGATGTTCGTTATTAGAACCTGTCCTAGTTGACCAGTGTTTCTCTAACACGTATGTTGGGTAAATTTTGATGGTGAAATTATGTCCGCTTGGATTTTTTCCGTAAAGGGAACTAAGATAGATTACTGTGTGCCATGTCAGACAATTTCGTGTGTTGTAATAATTTTTATTACCATTCACTCACTTACTGGATTGACATTGCGTTTCAACTGGTAGTATAGAATTCAAATAGTAAAAAAAGCTTTTTAGATTTTTAAATTCAATATTGAAATTTGAGTCAACATTAGGTAGCGATATATTGAAAAACTACCGACACTCACTAGAATAAGTTTACGCAAATAAAATGTCAGTTAATGAAGACCGGTGATTTGTTAGAAATGCTATAAATCAAAACTTAAAAATGCAGATAGCACTGTAAATATTTGTGAGAACTTATAGTGCAAATTGACATTATTATCAAATTGTTCACAGAAATACTGACATTCTTTCACACGATGATTCCATGTTCCACTTAATAAAACAGTAAATAATTGTTAAAATATCCTTTTGTAAATAGATTCGTATAAAAGTTAAGTTAAGTACAAATCGAGATGAAAATAAAGTAATCCAAATTTATAATCGGATAAACACATTTTGATTGATTTTATGTGATTTTCTTTCAACCTTGATAATATTGCATCTTCATAAAAGTTGTATAATAATTTTAGACATATCTGGTGCAGTACACAACAATACTTGACTACTTATTTATCTGACGACAAAAGACAATAAGTTGTTTCACTAAAATTTATTTTTTTAACAATGTACAAAATTTAATACTCGAGGATCAGCTTCTTAATTCAGGCTTACAGTAAAGGGCCACAGATCGTGAGGTCTATGACTGTTATGCAAAGATACATTTGACAGCGCTCAAGTGTGTGAATGCTAATAATTTCCCGGATTGAACGCAGGTAGGTAAAGAAAATAAAATTAACCAGATACGACTAGCTGATGGTCTGAAGTACATACTGAAGAAGACAATCAAAAGAATCAGGTTATTGCAACCATGGATACTGGAAAATTGAGAAAATATTTCAACAGTTCCAGAACATAAAATGTAAATAACTACTATTGAAAAATTTCAACATTCTACATATACAAATATACACAGCCACGGATGACCAATAACCGACCAATCTAATCAGTATGCAAAGAAGATTTTAAATTGTGAAAATACATAGCAACATTTCGACACACACATAGTTTGACCAATCCTAGTTGTTCTAAATCAAAAACTTCAATTGGAATCTTGAAAATCAGAACATCAATTAGAAGATGAGCACACTTTCACAAAGTTTTAGTTACAAATTTCGTATGAAATATGGCCTATTATTGGTTAAAGCCGGTTAGAGTGAATTGCACTTATTTTTATTGGTTTATCCTAGCACGGTAGTGAGCGATAAAGTTTTATTTATCATCCAAATCTTAGATATCGCAACATTATTTATCTAATAAATATATTTTCAAATTTCAATTTCAAAATCCGTTATGAACATAGCCATGACCCGATACTAAAACAATTAATCACAACCCACTATAACAATGATATTTAACAAATATTAACTTATTTACCTCAAAACAATTCAAAGTGGAAATGTAATTAAAAATTTCGATTGATTTCGGAAATTTTATTAAAATTGTAAAACTCATAATTGAAAGTACAACATTGAAAGTAAACTAT
Source organism: Platydemus manokwari (assembly GCA_037951405.1). Classification (NCBI taxonomy): domain Eukaryota; kingdom Metazoa; phylum Platyhelminthes; order Tricladida; family Geoplanidae; genus Platydemus; species Platydemus manokwari. The sequence goes on along the minus strand of JBBMOY011410311.1, from coordinate 5,965 downwards.
TCCTAATTGATGATCACGGTGATGGAACATCACCTAATCACTGATAAGTCATATTATTATTTTTCCGTTTCAGCTTTCATAAAATAAACGCATTGAACCTCTAAAAAATTATATACAACATTGAAAAGATCACTCAACAAAATTGATTTTAACACCGACATTATTAAAAAATACTTATATATAAGTAAACTGTGATAGTTACAGAGTCTGTTTACGGCTATATTTAAACTTGGTAGGTCCGAAACTATGAACTGGAAATTTTGACCCAACTCTATTTGGTAAATTAGGTGTATAAGGAGCATCCATTTGGGACCGACTTATAGAATTACTCCACGGTGCATTAGACATATTATCTCCATAGTAAATCGAAGTATCATCGGGCATTCCACCAAACCCTCTGCTTATATCAGGTTGGATTTCATTCATTAAATTCAATGATCGTATTGATTTGTACTCTTTAACAAATCCAGTTTCAAGCCCACTATTTATTGGGTCATGAATACCGAAATCAGATTCTATAAATGTATCAGGATAGTGTTGAGTGTCTTCAGATTTAAATCGATCTAAAAATGACCCGCTTGGATTTTTTGGTAAAAAACATTCCTGTATAAATCTTGATGGATCAACAGGGTTAGCTTCTTCACGCTCAACATTATTGAAATCACAGAAACCCCTGGAAGACATTGGAGGTGCTATTGCTCCGGCGCTTACTCTTTCAAGATAAGCTTTCATTTTCGTTTGGTGTTTCTTACCCGATAAATGTGACTCCATGTGTGTAGAAGATTCTACAATCACATTGCACGCGTCACATCTCAAGTCGTCTTTTGTATCGATTGGTTTTGCTGGATTGTAGGATGACCAATTCTCAGCAATTTTCTTATGTTTTTTTCCTGAATAATGTTGCAAAGCTGCTACTTTAGATGAAAATGGTGTTTCACAAAGCCGACAAAATTCCAGATCCAGTTTGCGTACATTCTCTTTTATATCAAATTTCTAATAAAAATATAATATAATATGTAGAAATAAATCTTTTAATTTAATTGTTTCAATTGGTACCACATATTTTAAATTATTTATTAAATTATATATTAAAAATTAATATTATTATTCTAGAGATTATGTTTGGTCAAAAAATAGAGGTTAAAATGAGAAAATGTTAAATAAAAGTTTATCCATTAATTTTAGATTAATTAATTCTTAATTATTAGATAGATTTAGGAAGTTTATTAATCACATCGGAAAATTTTCTGAAACGATCTTAAATAATAATAATAAAGCAATATACTATCGAATATATTAATTAACACTTCATTAAATACAACTAATAATTTCAGTCACAAATCTATTCCATTAAGATTTACGAAATTTCAAGTTCATAACTTCTTAGTGTCGTCATTAAAACTAAATCATGCCACTCCTTGAATAGGATAGTTAAATTTACAAAACTATTATTATGAGAAGACTGTGGTGTAGTGACTTCAGGTCGATGAAGTTGCAGCCAACTCATAAAATATGAATAAAAAAAGAGATTTCGACACATGGAGTTAAAATTCTAATAATACAACGTACTAATTGCTAGAAAAAACAAAGAAATCCTTTTATCAACTTTTATTCAACCCATTCTCAATTTACGTATTTCGTCCATGTTTTCGCCTTAGTAGCTCACTACCTAGTGCAATGAATTTACGAAGTTCCATTTGTTTTATTTTATAACTTCATTATTTAATCACTACTCAAATAGATCTTATGTTATTCGCCATTTTAAGTAATGTAAAAGCATTTGTAACTAGTTATCTTACAAAGTGGAACGACAACAAATTTAAAGTTAGACTGACTTCGTGATATGTAAAAGGATTTACAATCTGTAATGTGTTTATAAATTATTCTTCTTGCCTTAATGCGAAATTTAATCCATTAGCAATTGGATTTGAGGTAACAAATCGAAATTAAAAAAATATCTTTAAAAATGATTATTAATTATAGAAAAATTCATAACTATTCATAATAACTTAGGCTCTACAATATTTTTACAAATTTTTTATATCGTATTTATTAATTTCTTCAAATATTAGCATCTATTGTCAATTCATAATTTCCAAGGTTCTCCTTATAGCCTATCTATTATTCGTATTGATCATATAAACCAGGTGTGGCCAACCGGTCGATCGCGATCGACTGGTCAATCTTGAAGCCAATTTTGTCTATCACGTGAGATGTTATTCAAATGAAAAGTCGATCTTACGTACACAAAAGTTGGCCACCTCTGATATAAACTATAACTTCCTTAATTATAAAAATATTAAAATTCTGTAATATTTTTTAAAAACTGTTAAATTCGCAATACACAATTTTTAAACAAATCAGCGACACTGAATTCATAAATTAACGCATATCAATTTAGATCTGCAAAGCATACGAAAATATTATTTTTCAAAAACAACAATAACATTCGGAGGCTCAAATTATAGCTTGATATAAACTTATATTACCAACACATTTAATTACAACTAGAAATAATTGAACACAATTTAATTAAATTATAATTGTTGGTGGCGGCTATAACGAAATTTAGTCGGTCCAAAAGTTTGGACTGGGAACTTGTTACCCAATCTATTAGAAAATTTGGGTGCGTATGGAGCATTCATTTGTGATCGATTGATGGAATTATTCCAATGTGTTGCTATGTGATCATCGTCATGCATACTATCGAAACCCCTTTTCAAATCGGGCTGAATAGTATTTGGAAAATCAAAAGACTGCTTAAAATCTTCATAATCATCACTCTCAAATCTGGCATTATTTCTAACACCGAATTCAGATTCAAAACGATGATCACCACTTCGGAAACCGAAATCATTTTCGGGAAAACTATCCAAATGAGACAGCTTATCCGGTACAGATCGTTCTAAAAATGATCCACTCAAATTCTTAGGCAAAATATCTGTGGGTAAATATCTGGATGGATCAATGGGGTTAGCTTCTTCACGTTCGACATTATTAAAATCACAAAATCCTCTCGATGACATCGGTGGTGCAATGGCACCAGCATCCACTCGTTCTAAAAACGATTTCATTCTCAACTTATGCTTTTTGCCTGACAAATGTGACTCCAATTGGGCTGCCGATTCACTAATTACATTACAAACATCACATCTCAGATCATCTTTGGTATCAATTTCTTTCTTTGGATTGAATGACGACCAATTTTCCGCATTCTTTTTATGTTTCTTACCTGAATAATGCTGCAGTGCTGCTACCTTTGATGAAAAAGGTACTTCACACAATCGGCAAAATTCAAGGTCTAATTTTCGTACATTCTCGTTTATCTCAAATCTCTATTAATATAAAAATAAAAAATCAACAAATTCAAATTATCTGGATTTGGTACCACAAATTTTAAAAATTTGCTTAATTATATATCAATATATTGGATATCAAATGCGCTTTTATAAATATGGTACCATATTAATTTCTTTTATTATTATTTTATTATAATCAATTGGGTCAACTAAATGAATAAAACATAACTTATTGAATAAGTGTGGGTGATAAATGAAACCAATATCATATATCTCGGATCTATATATCATCAAGATAAAGATGTATAATTGGATCTCATTGACATAAACGAGGGCCCAGACTTAAACAATATTGAACTATATAGAGCATATAAACGATTCAATATTAATTCACCCATTATTCAGTTTTATATACGTCTATTGTAATGGTTAATGTTGGATAATTTTTGAAATTACCAACATTTTAATGACTTATTTGAACTGTATATATAACGAATGTAAGTTTCCAATGCATTTCATTATATGGTGAATGAGAACCACGAGCACAATAATAACTATTAATGAACCAAAGATGCAACAATGATCAATACGAAAGAAACAAGAATAATACAATGAAATTCATTAAAAACTTACATTCGTTTATCTTATAAAATCGGGCGCAACTTTTTGGAGACTCTAGAAATATATATTGCTTCTTAAATTACGATGAAAGGACATTTTTGAACATTAGAAGTCTAGTTGTTTTAAAAATAAGTTTTTATTATTGTCAAAATAGAAAATGTTTGACTTGAACTTTAAATGTCACCATTATCTTGCTTATATACAAATATTTATTGATAAAACACAGTTTTTTATAATACAAGTCAGACAGTGTCCGACACCATCACCACATAGTGGCAAGCGTTTATTCTCGTCTATCCAAGTTTGCTGGACACCTCATCATCCTCAGAACCCGCATATTCGTCGTCCCAGATGTCATTTGATCTGGTTCTTGTCCTCGATAGTAATATAGCTTTTCTTGGTGGAATTGCCATTGCTGATATGCGGATTTGATGTTTGACCGTATACAATCGTAGGGTATTTTCTCTAATATGTCTTTTTAGAAGCCAAGCTTGCGTAGAATGATCTCGTTCTCCGATTTCCAAGTGCCAAGAAATCCAATTATGAACGTATGGAGCTCAACAGTCCAGCCTGGCCTGACTTTCTTTATTTCTTTCCGGAGATCATCTTACTTTGCCAAGTTGACTTCATCTGCATTTTTTATTAGTCTTTGCTCATCCATAGGGCATTTCACATCGACTAGAAAAATGGTGCTTGTTCGATTATTGATTACCTGTAGGTCAACTCGCTGTTTTGATCCTGTAATTTCATAATGTTCATATGTCGATTGAGAATAAAAGAACTTGATACGTTACACTTTGTAAACACGTGAGTCTGAGATTCCACTTCGTAAAGGCACTTCCGGCATTGGTGTCCTTGCATGAATTTTTTGTTTAAAGTAGTCAATGTATCGAAACGTGCTTGATGAAGGAAGGAGAATTCAGCGATTGACAGTCCACAGTTGTATACCACTTTCTTTCAGGTAGAAGTTATCTTCGGTAGAATTTTGGTGTATCTACCACACCGGATTTGTTTTGACCATCTGAGTTGGTAGCTTCTGTTAAAGCATATCCTTAGTAACTTGGTCAGTTTGTTCAAGTGCTTCTTTCCTAGTAGTGATTCTGTACATAAGTCTCCACTGTCTGTTGTAATATTTTGAAAGATTCCAATATCTCCATCGATGATCTCAAAGCTAATGGTTGTCAGCATTTCCATCTGAGCGTATCTTATTGCTTCTCGAATTTTGTCCCACCAAGAATGCTTCTTTTCCTGTGCCGCAGGATGCGAATTCAGCCAATTTAAGGTGTTTGGAAGGTTCTGGTTGGACGCTTGTTGTAACTATTCTCTCGCGATATCTCTAGTCATTGGCTGTTTGCTATTGAGTATCGCTAATCCATTTGATATGACTTGAATCATGAACTCTGCTACCCACACCCACCATTTGAGTTGATTGTGTACAGGAAGTAGGTAGAGCAAGGTTTTGGAACGAAAATAATTTTCTTTAGGACCTATCGAATCTGCCTGTCCATTTTCATCAGTCTGGTGTAGGTCACATAGTATGTCCTGGCAAAAAATACAATTTTACTATGAATGAACATACTGTATGCATGTAAATTTTGCCAAGGTAGCAAGATAGTGTCTGCGAGTTTTTCGGATAGACACTTGACTTCAATTTTCAGACTGTCAATTGAATTGTGGAGTTTTAGTGAGAAATTTATTCCCAAGTATCTATAGTAATCATCTACTTGCAACTGAGGAATCTGTTGGTTGTTGATTGTCAGGCCTTTGGTTGTCTCTTTTGATTTAACATTACAAACATGTCCGCATTTGATGAGCTTAAATCGAATTCCCAGTTTGTCCACGATTGGCAGCGATGAATTTATCAAGTTTTGGTATTCTTCTACGCTCTTGGTGATGATCGCGATATCATCAGCGTAAGCTAGAGTTGTAATTCGATGGCTTGGTAGCATTATCCCAGCATTTTGCACTTGCTCCATTTGAACCAAAACCGGATTTATTGCGATATTGAACAAAAGCATGGAGATAGGGCACCCCTGCCGAACTCC
>JBBMOY011409200.1:0-14707 GCA_037951405.1 Platydemus manokwari | reverse complement strand
ATAATAATAATAATAATAATAATAATAATAATAATAATAATAATAATAATAATAATAATAATAATAATAATAATAGTGTTGGGTTATCAATCAACAATTTAGATCTGAAAATTGTATTAACTAAAATATTGTACACTCAAAGTCTCAACAACAACAGCAAATCTTTTCACAATTCACAAAGTAAATCACTCAAGACGAGATCAGCGCGCGAAAGTCAAAAACATAATGAATAACAATCAAAAAGACTGATGACTAAAATCACACATAAGTTAAGCACTCAAATTACCGATCAAAAAAGACTGGCAGATATCCATGGAACTCAACCTCTTTTATAGACCTATCTGGTTTGTCTGCTTGATGTCGAGAATCTTCGTTTTCCATCTGGTGAATTTGTTCTTGGATCGATTTACTTGAGATTTTTCTTACATCTCATGTGGCATTGACGGATATTTGAGCTTGCTGCCATTTATAGGCATGCGCCTGTCGATTCTCAGCTTCTAAATATGGATTAACATTAAAACGAATTACCACCACAATAGTTTGGGTAAATTATTCACAATAGAAATTGGAAATTTGAAGAATTCGCATAATCTCCCTGAAATAAATATTTTATTACAAATATAACATGAATATTGGCAAAATCAATTATAAAACCCTTGTTTTTTTATCGAACTCCAGTTAGTTTAAACAAATTCATACTGTTGAGTGTTAACTAACAACGAAATTATAATTTAAGCTACAGAATCACAAATTCGACTCGCCCGTGGTTACCATAAAAATATTATCACCACACAATAGTAAATTATCACTCAATACGGATCAGCACGTGAGAGTCAAAACAGAATAACAGACAACCAGTAAGTCTGGCTATCGGAAAAATCATGCAAAAGTCAAAGAACAGAATCGAAGTTACCGATCATAAAGGACTGGCAGTTATTGTCAAAAATGGGCTCTCTTATCATGTTCCTGCACACATTATTAAATTGATTCTCTCAGACAAATTCTTCTATAATATTTTTTTAATTTTTATTTTTTGACTGATGTAAACTGTTAATGATTTTCGTTCAGAATATTTCTAAATATATTTATTTAGAATTTTTTAATTATTTTTCAAAGGTTTTTACACACTCGACCATACTTTTTTTTACTTACCTATTTATATTATTCATTTTTAATGTTTTAACATTTTAATTACAGTGAAAACATTTTTAATCAAATAAAATATAAATTTAAATACAAAATAATTCAATTATATATATATTAAAAATAATATTTATTATCCAATTTGTAAAAATAAACATTTTTAATTTAAAAATTAAACTTCAAAATTATTAAATTTAATTTTTTATATTCTGATTTTTTTGAAATAATTGTTATTTTATTATTTTAAACTATTTTAAACTATTACCAAGCATTACTTTATTAGTGCTTTGAATCTTCTTAGTGTTTGAGAGATATTTAACGTCAGCCAATAAATAGGGAATAATGAAATACGTTAATTAACCATAAAATAACAGTTCTCAAGAAACCAAATCAAACTTTAATGATATTCATTTTATAAAAATTGGAAAGATCTTCTAAATTGGTAAATATTCGCTTATGATTAAATTATACAATTTTCAAATCATCTAAGATGATTAGAATACAAAATTCATTAAAATTCACTTTTAAAATATTGATATTGTTTAACCTGTCACCTAATCACAAGCCTAAATCTAGATGCAAATACACCCAGAGCTATCAGAAAATTCATTTCAAATATAATTAAAGTTAATAAACAGATAGAGACTGATAAATAAAAATCCACGAAAATCACAAAATATTATCAAAGAAGCAAGTGTTAAGTGTGAAAGAATCGAAATAAAATTGAAGAATGAGATGAATTTCAGACATTCATGGCAAACATGCATACAGATTCATAACGGCATGTCAATCAAAAGATTAACTCTAAAAGCATGAGGAACAAATGGAAATGCTTGTATAACAAAGTTTTCTGAATCAACAGTAAAAACAACGCTAATTTGACACACACACATATATGTATATACTGTCATTATACCTGATATTATCAACTCTACTAGCAGAAGCCAGTTAGTAGCAAAAATTGATTTGATCATTTATGTTGTACAAAAATTAAAGTACATTTTTCATCTATGTTTACTGTATTGAAAATAAGTTTGTCAACACGTTTCATTTGTTACACCATAGCACATGCGTGATGAACCAAACACACAAGCTTATGGCTATAAAAACAAAAACTACTGTTAGCTATTTAGCAGTACAAGCCTTGGACGAACATTTTTTAGGCATAATTTTGAATTAATTGTTTTAAATAATACCTCGTTGTTTACGAACCTAAGTAAACCCATCAAATAAAATAATTCTTTAATAAAGGTGAAAGATCAAAGTATTAACAATAAAATCACTCAAAATCCACAAAAATAACAAGACAATAATTTATCAAAATAAATTATTAAATAAATTATTAAAAAAAATTATTAATTATTAAAAGTAAAATTTTGGGAAATGTCTTCAGTGAGTTTCCAAATCAACGGTTCCACTTCGGCGTAGATTGGCAGATTTTAGTAGGACTAAATATCAATGAAATTTTTATACGAGTTGAAAATAGTACTTTTCATCAATGAATGCCTTCCTGTTTGGACTAGCAATGTATGTTTCGAAAAATAAATTCGATTTTTCTCTAAAATACAATTCAATACTATTTGTGAAAATATCAGAAATCATCTTACGATTCTTCTGAACAGACGCTCATCTTAGATGATCTACAATAAATGAATTAGTTAATCAACTACGTTATATTTAAAGAAAACTTATTTACTAATACGTTTGCTATAAAAATTAATAAGTAACTCATTGATGTAATTAAGCCAATGAAAATAAATTATTATAAATTATTGAATTTTAATTATTATTGGCAAAACTTTTTTGCTAATTTGAAAATTTTTTAACAAAAGCAATTACCCCTTTGAGCTCGAGTGATTATTTCCGAATTTTGATATTTTCTATTGATGTATTATACATTACCTTAATAATAAGAAAAGTTACTTTCAAATTGTATCCGTTCGTATCTGAACTTTCATTTCGATATGACAAACTAAAAGAATCATAACAATGAAAATAAAAAAATCCGAAAATTATTTTTTACAACCTTTTGTCAGAATATAATGTACGTCTTTCGCTGGATGAAACAGATCCTTCGTATGTGAACAGATCTTTCTCGGATTTTATAGAATTCTAAACAACATCAATTCACTGTATGTTTGACTGAAAAATATTCAAAACCTTATTACTAGACTGATAAGATTTATATTGTTTTGATATTGATGTTGACAGTGAAGTTCCACTGTAAGTCGGTAACGGTTTGAAATGCATACTGGAATCGTCATCGTTTGAATAAGTCTAGAATTCAGTTAGTAATAAAAAACTTTAAAAAACCCATTTTAAGCTTTACAGAAGATTTTAATGTCGAATTTTCACTATCGGTTTTATAAGAGAAATACGATTTGTTTGATCCAACCTTCCAACGTTCCATCTTAAATTTGTTAATTTTGATAAACATCTAACCAAATATTGATATGCTCACATTAGATCTTGGTGAAGAATAAAAGGAATTTTTTGAAAAACCACTATGAATTTCTGACGATGATAGTTCTGTAGCACTACTTTCCGTTGTGGTCAATATGGAAAATTCTTTGGCAAATTTCTTCTCAACAGAAACAACGCTTTCTGAAACCTTATAAAATTAGATAATTAAAATGTCTGCATCAAATGTTTTTCCTGACTTTTGAATATTTATTGTTTCCGGAGATATTATTTTTTCTGGAAAGAAAAGATTGTAAATATTATGAATATAACTTTCTCAATTTCATTAAAGCTAACTTGACTTCTGTGTTTAAATTGTTTGTTAATGATTCTTTTAAAATTTGCTGATGAATTGTGGTTAATTTCCCTAAAATCCTCTCCAGATTTGTCAATAGAAGAATGAAAAATTTATCTTATGGAAAATGTAAGTCAAATAAACATTTTGATAGAAATATAATTCAACCATCAGAATGATTTTTAATCATTTCTTGTCTGAATTTTTCAAATTTAAGAAATCCATGAGTCATTTTTAATTGTTGTTTTAATTAAATTTCAGCTATTTAAACAAATTTCTTGAATTAATTTATTATTTCATGTGTTTTAATTATTAATTGAATATTACGAATTTTAAAATTAATAATAATATAAAATCCAGATCTTTTAATTTGCAAAATATGTGAAATGAAATTTTAAAAATTATTTAATAAATTTTAATAGCTTTGTTTTAATTAAGTAATAATTATACATTTTAAAAAACCATCTAATCATTGAAACAAAACAACCAGATAAAAAATTAAATCCCACCCCCAGAGAAATAATAATTTAATAAAAAATTTCAAAATTTTCATGACGAATTTAATTGAAAATAGAATTAAATTAATCAATAAATAATTCATTTAAAGCAAAATAACTAAAAATTGTAAACGATAAATTATAAATTAAAAATAACAAGAAATAAATATAAATGGAAAATTATAACAAGAAGTAAAAAATAAAGAGGACTTTGTTAGTATAAAAACAGAAACGAATTCATGGAAACTGAAAATCAATACTTCTCTTATTAACGAGACAAAATTTCGTAATAAGAAGCACACATATTCTAGTATTTCAGTTGTATAACTAAAATTGCTAATCAATTTGGAAAATTATTATTGATTTATCAATAATCGTTATTGTAACGTGTGTACAATCGCTCCTTTATATCAAATTATTTTATTTCATCTCATCAAGTAATTTTATTTATTAATATATTTCTTAATAATCATCAATTTGTTTGATTTGGAACCAGTCCAACCAAATTATAACTAATAAAAATCATTCTCTTGTCTCCTGCATAGGAGAAAATAATCTCTGACACAACAATATATAGCAAATAAATAATCTATCTAAACTTCTTGTGGTTATTTTTTAATCAGTAATATCTAATTTTTATCATTCACCATTTGTGTTTGTCTTACAATTATATTTTATTAGAAGATTTTCTGTTTTATCCATAAACTCTAAAATAAATCTGCACCTTTTGGAGTCAAGTTATAATAATATTACAACGGAAATTACAAATAGATTATAGATCGTAGCAACTCATTAATTTTCACACATTTTGAAGTGACCTTGAGCTCCTTATTTAATGTAATCTTAACCATACCCATCGAAAACATTAGTATATATATGGGACTCTTTGCTTTTGAGTAATTTTTATTGGATTTTACCAATTTTAGTATTGATTAAGATGATCATAGGGCATTAAGTTGATTGTTTCTTATTAAAAGTTCTTTGATTTGTCACTTTTTTATTAATCAGGGAAAATAACATTGTAAAATTTTAATTCTACAAGAAATTCTTATTCTTCTACGATGAATTTGGTTCACCAAAAGAACGCTGGAAAGTTATAATAAAATCCAATATTCAGAAAATGAAGTAGTAGTGACTAGGGAAAATAATATGTAACAATATGAATAGCATTTTACTAGTTAAAACTAACTTTACTGTACTTATCCAATGATTCGTTTCAAACACTATAGACCAAATCATAATTTCGGTCAAAATGAGTTATCCACTATTGGAGAGAACATTATGTCTTAGTTACCGATACAAATATTAATAAATTAGAAGTAATATTTTTCTTATTTGTGAGCTCAGGTTTATCTCTCTAATATACTTAAAAGTTTAGTGTAAGCGACAAATCTAATTCTAACTCGTAAAACGTATATTTTGTTCATTTCATGAAGGTCTTCCAAAGTCAAACGAACAAACTGGATAACGATATCCTTTCAATATATAAATGTTCAATTCAATTTCGTATATTTATATGAAAACTCGTCTATCTATCAATCACGAAAACTCATGTTTCCAGTTGTTCTTTGATTGTCCGTTCGTAAAGATTCATTTATTGATTTCCCGGACTGTGGATGGATGAGCTTGAAATTGCGAGCTAATCCTTCGATTTTCAATTCATTTGTACAATTTAGAACATGTCTTTCGTTTCCATGGAGATGGAGTATGAAATTTAAATCACTGGAATTTTTCAATTCAAAACTGTATTCTTTACTGATAACTTTCCCACACACTTTATGACGAGTGAGAATTTCATTAATTAACGAATTGGTCTCACAAACATGCCCATCAACAGTGCACTGTACTACATAAAACAAACCACATGGCACATCTTTCAAAGAAACACCATAAAACTTTTCCATTAACGATTCGCATATTTCTTTTTGCATTATTTCTCTCAAAGCTTGGATAGGATTGGAGGAATTAGATTGGTTTCCATCTGTTGACCAGGAATTGTTTATGTTGAATGAATGGAAATTCATTAAATCACAAGAACTGATATTAAATAATGTATTTTTGCAGAGAATATAGGCATAATTTTTATTGCCGATTATTGAGACGACATTGTATGTGATACCATCACAGACTATTGGAGAATTGTAAAACATAGTGTTTATATCTGCGTTATATCCTTGGTATCGCATATAATTAGAATAAGATTCACTGTTAGGGTTTGATTTCTTATTGGTATCATTGCCTACACATCTCAAATCATTGATAGAATTCGGATGTATGTTTAAAACTTCAATAACATTAGACGAAGGTTCGGCAATTATTTTTGGATAATCACGTGGTGTAGATGCTGATTTATCATAACATGCATTGGATACATTTTTACACTTCGGTAGATCACAATCATAGGGTTTCCATTTAGTTATTCTATTTCTGTCAAATGATTTCAACATGTTTCTGTATTCATCAATCGTTCTGATTATAAAAGGTATTTTTCCTCGTACATTAAAACAATAACAGTCCATAACACTTTTAACAACAGAAAATCGTTTACCAACTACGACGAACGCCCGGAGAGGTTTTTTTCGGTCACCGAAACTGTCAGAAATTCGTAAATGAACATTTTGCTTGGATAAGAATCGATTAATGATGAAAGCATCATTGAAATAATTAGCTTTCAATTGTCGATATACTTTTTGAAGTTGGGAATGTTTACAAGCTGTTTCGGTATGACCGACAGTTAAGCACCAATTTTCGAAATCATACTGATCTAAATTATCCAATTTCAGTCGATAGAGTGTCAGATAATGAGCAAGCACAATATAACATTCCGGTAAATATATTACTCCACTGAAACAAAACGATTGATCATTCAATCTCACTTCATGGAGACCCAACTTTTCGATTTGGTTTTTTGGATGAATTTTCGAACTTAGTAAGTTTCGTTTATCATTATGTTTGTCATCTCTTTCTAAAATATTTTCTACGTGAATTTCAGTCTGCGTTTTACAACTGTCAATACTTGCTCTCATTTTCTCAGTGTTACAAGGTGGATATTTGTCGTGTGATACATTTTTCAGAGCCGATTTAATGGGTAATAAAGAATTTGGAATATTTTTTATTACAATTGTTGATTCTAAAGACAAATTTGATGTGAAATTTCCTTTATCCACCATCACTGCTTTCGATTGATAAAGAAGTTTCGAATACATGATACCCATTTACAATTAATCCGAAAAATAATTATTCCATTATAATCAAACGATTGGATTCATATCGATTCATTTTTGGATTTATAAAATATATCTAATAAGTTGTAATTCATATAGAATCTTGAATTACGGTATATTTGAAGTGATTCATATATAAAATGCTTGTGTTGAGTGGGGATTAATTTAATTCACAAAAGATCTGTTCAGCAATAAAATACATTTCAACTATCTGAAACTGGCTTCAAACTGGCAACAATACATAATTGCAATATAATTTACAAACAGTAGTTTGTATGTGTTTCGTGTGATAAACGTTAAAGATTGTCGAGGTGGTTTTATAGTAATTATAAATTCAAATTACAAATACACAATTTGTAAACGCTGCAACTAATACTGTAATGATTATCAGAAGGATTTTAATCAATGATTATATTTACTCTAAAATTTTCAACTTATCTGGACTCCAAACAGATAAGAGATTGTTGTCGCTTGATTGCTCGTTAATATAATAAGAATAATATTTAAAGGTATAAATAAAAATGCACTAAAATACAACGAATAAAAGTAAAATAGAACAAAATAAAATGTATTGATAATCAAAATTAACAATCTGAGTACAATAAATTCAAATCACTAAAGGCGGTGTTCGCTATTGTAGGAACAAAGAGTGTTAGTCAAGAAAACAGTAAAGGGCGTACCGCTTAGGTGCTCGGGTAAGCCTCTCGTGGCAAAAAGAAAGTGGGGAACTTTAAGTAGGGCTTATGAATTTTAGTAAACCACGATGCTAAGACTAGCTGGGGGTTGAAGTTTAGTTAAACTAATAATAAAATTACTCACAGGATGCATAATAAAATTCTTCAAAATTTGAGGATTAAATTTGGCATACAATAAAATAGAAAATTCTTCAGAATCTGAGTATCAAAATGGGCATATAATTGAAATATAAATAGCTTCGGAATTGAGCTTGCGAAAAGTCTTACAATTTTATAACTGTGATTAGTCGAAATTCGATGATTGTCTGTTATTGTGTATTATTATGAAGTCATGCATCTTGTTGCTATTTTTGGTAACATTTTATGCTAAGTAGCATATGTTGCTAATTTTAACATATGTACAGCATAGGTTACTATTTTTAGTGTCAACTTTTAGCAACTAATGTAATTATTTCTGTTTTCCGTTCATCGATAGTTCTATTCGTAGATTTCGATGAGGTTTTCCTAATGACTTTAATGTCGATTAATTTTGATGCAGTAAAACAAATTTTAAAAAATTATGAATATTTTGGTAATTTCTGGCATTATTATTTTATTAATTTGCGACTTATTTTGAAAAAAATTTTATATTGTTTTATGCTCATTTTTTGGTTATTTTTGTTGGGTCAAAATGAATAAGTTAGTTAATAATCGTTTATCATCTCATTGGGTGTTATAATCAACAATTAAACCTGAAAATTATATTAACTGAAATGTTATAAGCTCAATTACAATAAACTCTTTTCAAATCAATGATAGCCTATCAGACAAGATGGGATCAGCACCCAAAGGTCAAAGACAGAATAGAAAGCAACCAAAAGGAGTGATTGCTGAAAATCAGGCAAAAGTTGAGATTAACCCATGGAATTCAACCTTTTTTATAGACCTATTGAGTGTGTCTGATTGGAGTCACGGATCTTCGTTTTCCATTTTCTAAATTCATTCCTACATCAATCTGCTTGCAATTTTAGTCTTGTCTCTTATACCATTGGCAGATATTTGGGTTGAATACCATTTGTAGGTACATGGCTTGTAAATTTTTAACTTCTAAATAGGGATTAATATTAAAACGAATCTGATTGCCTGCCGCATATGTGATTATCGGATCTTTGTGGTCGATCCTTTTTAGTTTTATTTCATTGATTCTTGTGATCTACCCCACAATTCGTACGGTTATATTAGGTTTTATAACTGCAAAATTATTACATTTTAAATTGGTAGATTATATATTAAATTAAATAATTAAGAAAATTAACCTATTAATGAATTATTAAAAAAATAAATTTCATCAAGGATTAAAACTACGGCGGTTATTCTTCTCACTATTATTATAGTAAAAACATTAGTTGCTTCCATTACAATTTATTTATTTAAAAATCACACCCGTTTCTTTCAATATTAAAGCAAAACTACTACTATCTTTCATCTTATAAATATTTAATTGTGTTTAGAAAACGCTTTGGTTTTGAATCTAAATGTTTATATGAATGAAAATAGAACAAAAGTATTGGGTAATTCATATTATGAGATGAATACAACTCGTATATTTTTATGAGTGAGGGACATTTTTAAAAATGGAATTTCATCATCATAAAAGTATAAATAGAATCATCTACTATGTTTCAATCATTTTATTGCAACTCAGTGATCTTCTAATGTTTCATTAATTCATGGAATAACTGTAAATGGATTATTTCAATATTTTATTATTTAATCAACATTTTCATGAGTTCCCAGTGTTTCAGTTTTCAAAATAATTACTGACTTTCATCATACTCTTTCAAATAAATATTCAGTAATTTGGAATTAGATTTCTTACCAATTTTTTCCGTGTTAAATGGAAAATGATGCAATTTATTCCAATATAAATTATTGTTTCACATCGATATTCATATTACAACCAACATGTCAAAGAAATCGAAGTGCTTAATCTATGAGTCAATGATGAGCATCACAGTTGCTATGGAGATAAATTAATAGAAGATTTATTGTTGGTTAACATATTTTTGTTACAAATATTTTAGTATAAGAATTGGAAATTTCGTGCTTTTGTGCTGAAATAATGAATATTTTTTTATCGATTTATCAATGTCATCATTCTTCATTTTTATTAGTGTCTATTTGTTATTGTCGAATTTATTATTATTGAAGAAGTTTGCACTCAAATCATGCTGTATGGGTGTTCACATATTTCTATCAATCATGCTAGTAAAATTCGTTTATCTACATTTGATCAACCAATCAATATGTTGTCTGTCAGCACAATAGTCCTAATGATACGATCAAGATTAGTGGTTTTTTGTTATGGAAGAGTTCTTTTTTAACTACTATCAATGAAATCAATACGAAATGAAGGTTATAGTAAAATATTTATTTATCTGTTTTGTTTAAATGTTGTTTAAAGGCTATATCATTAGTCTGATAACTGAGATGAACAGATTAGAAAGAATTTTCGAAATTCTGAACTCATTACTAAACGATTTATTTTATTAAAAAATTGATTTATTTTTATTTAGGACACTTCGATTGTAGTAGCGCACTTTTGTAACAGTTTTAGAATTTTGAATATTTCAGAATTGTTGGTCAAATATCAATATCTATTTTTAGTAACACCATCTAACGTGATGTAATTTTATCCAAATAACATTTATAATATTATTGATTTATTCATGTGGATTCTTAATGAATTCCTACAGTTAATTATCAAAAATTACTTTTAGAATAGTGCTAACTGTGCTATATCTCTAATATTGTCCAATGAAAAGTAATATTTTGCTAAAAATTATAAAATCAAAGATCGGAGAAAATTAACTTTAAAAATCGATACAAGTGCGAATCGAATATTAAATCTATTTAATTTACTACGGAAATCAAAAAATTGAAATTGAAAAAACTAAGCAGCACAGGTAATTCAAATATCTGTTGACTTTGACAGCTTGAATTCATGGAACTCAGTAGTGTACTTAAATATTGTAGGATACTTAAGCAAGACACGACACACATGAACAGTTATCAGTAATAGTAGTCATATGAGATAATGAATTGTAATGGATTCAAGAGTTTGTGAGATTCTCAATAGATTCAATTAATCAATTTTCAATTCAACAATCGATATTATGAAAGTTCCAAATCAAATTACAAATTAATCAATTCATAATAATCAACTTGATATTATCGATTTTTAATAGTCAATTCAATATGAAATAATCAATATTATAATTTGAATTGGTTACTGAAACAACTTGAGAAATGAAATAACAAAAAATTTAGCTCATATTAAATTAATAACGTGAAAATACTTCAAATCATATGGCAAATAAAACAAGTACTCAAAATTTTAATCTAAATCAAGAATATAAATTACGGCAAACAGAAAATATTTACGGTAAATAGAAACACAAACAAAATAAAAATAAATTAAACACTACAGTCATGACAACACACAAATTGCAACAACACAAATTCCATCAATATATAGATATATTAATGTGTCAAGTTATTTATGCGTATATAATTACGTATATAGACAAAAAATTAAAAAATAATTAAAACAAAATAATAAAGAAAAATAGACAAGCCAGGAAAATATTGAAATAATTTATTTTGAAAAATAAAAATTCTTTCTTATAAATTTGTGTCACCAAGAAAAAGTGAAAAATCTTTATTCTAGAATGCTATCTTTTTCATTTCAAAGTTCATGGATGGTATCATTAGAATCAATTTGTTTTACTAATTCCATTTTAGTGTATGATTTAAAATGAACTTCTGAATTCAGATAACTCATTGTTTGTCTCAAATAATTGATTGTGATCTTAATTTGCGAAGGTTCTTTTGCAGCTTACAATACCCACTAGGAAAATTGTGTCGGGCACGTGAGAAAATCTCTTTTAAATGCTAGACTAATTCCTTCGATACGATTCATAATTTTTTATTGTCGACCAGCTATCACAGAAGAATTACCTTACTATTGTCTTAGATTATTCTGAATATAAAATTTAACATTTTGAAGAATCCTATAACTTCTCCACGTGTTTAATTTTTCCGTGTATAGTTTAATCGCATTACTTCAATAAAATTCAACACAAATTATTATTTTCATCAATATTAATCATCTCGAGAAATCATACAAAAGGCAGGCGAAACACATATTATAACTTTAGTGAATAGAAGCTATTTATGCATGGATTGTTAACAACTGAATCAGTTGATTATCGTTTGTAATTTCTAATATGAGTGTTTTTTGAGAATAGACTTGAATACACATTTCAAAAATTTCTTGAAATGAAAAAAGTAAAAAAAATTTTAAAAAATTATAAAATTATAAGAGTTATTGTTGATTTTTAAGTTTGGAACTGAGTCCGATCTATATTCTGATATATATTCCTTATATTGGTTCGCACTAATAATTTCTGGTATTAAAGATTTATTTATTATTACAATTTATACAATAAAAATTATCACAAATATTACAAACTCTTACTCAATAACTGTTAGTGGTTTATAAACGAGAACTCAATCCAACTATTTATTTTGAAAATACCAGTTAAGAAATTTCAACAGGCTGCCATCACAACGTAACAAATAGTACCATTTGGGCTACATTAACCAAAGGAAATGTTAATGATTGAAATACATTTACCACTTTGCAGCTACATTTGTTGCAAAGTCTAATACTATATCCTTAAAACATAATTTCTTATTCGATTTCTTCAGTTTCTATACTCTTTAAATACAATTTTCTAGCTTATGTATTCATCTCACTGATGTACTAATCGATCTACTTACATATTTAACACATTATTGGTGTTCTTTTCCTTGAACTCATCTTTATTCATCATTTTGCAACTTCTTTTTAATTGTGACTACCTTCAATTTGTATTTTTGTAAATGTTGAATTGTTCAGGGAACCTTTCGTATTTTTATATATCATATTTGGTAATTGAGCCCTTCACATGATTATTATGACATATATTTTATTATTAACCAACCATTTGTTAAATGTAATTATTATGTAATTCAATAATAATTTTTTCTTGAAATATATTTTTAAATAAATAACTTAAAAAATAAACAGTGATTTAAATTCTTTTTTGATTTAATTGTGTCCTGATTTACTGGCATGTAAGTAATTTAATTAATAATAATTTAAATTAAATTCATTTTAAAATAAGTTTGTTTAGTTGTTGCAAATAAATTAATACTATAGAATTTAACAAGCAACTTTTGAAATTAATTTTTTAAAATTATTAATTATGTTATTTATTTATTGTTCTTAACATCATGAAACTCAATAAAGAACGACAGCATTCAAGCAAAGTTAACTTGGATCTTTTTAATGTCACCAATTTGTCAATTCAGAAGAAAAATCAATTGTTGAAACCAATAGCACTAAATTCACAACCTGATGTTCGAAATGACATGCTCATAAATACTCACAAAAAAGATCAAAACAATTTATATTCATTGGCCGATAAATTTAAATTTTCCTATGATGTAGTAGCGGAGAGATGTGTCCATATGCTCCCTTACCACGATAGGTTTTACGATTCCCTCTACAAATTTAGAGCGACACCTAATAAAGTATGACATATATGTGGAATATTTACCATATTTACCTAGTTGATCACTAGAAAGTACAGAACAAACTCTTTCAACCAACACCGGGCATACATGACTCCCATAAGTGCCACTCCAATAGTGATGAGATTAAAAATGTAAAACCGAAGCTAAAATTGTCTCAGATAAAAGTTCAAAGTAGAAATCATTGTTGTTCAATTTATGAATCAATGTGCATATTCTGCAGAATATGAGGAATCGATCGATAATCCATCGAATATTTCGATACACGAGAATGGCAAGAAGTATTGGGATGAATACCTGCTGTCATTGGTATCGCAGAGTACGGCACAATATTTGGCTTATGATATCACAGAAGATGGTTTGATTGAAATCGAGTTCAATATCACTGATTTTGATATGCCTTTTTTCCTTTTGTCCTTTTTGATTAGATAATCAAGCCAGTAGGTTGAAAAAACTTGTCGAAGGATGGTATGGACCACCGCCATCGTTTAGAGAGCTTATTCCAAATGAAAATCGGGATTCTGAAGAGTCGGAACAAAAGCAGAGCTTGAAATCAATATTTCCTTACAAATATTACATGGATATCGTTAAAACCGGTGATAAACCCATTGAATCACCTCGACCGATCTTTGAACTGGAACACAATCCACGGAAACAAATTCAGATTCTGTTAGTTTAATTTATCAGTACTACTATCATTATTATTATTATTATTATTATTATTATTATTATTATTATTATTATTATTATTATTATTATTATGATTATTATTAT
>JBBMOY011408089.1:0-14716 GCA_037951405.1 Platydemus manokwari | reverse complement strand
ATTATTATTATTATGAAGAGCCCATTAATAATAAATTTAATGAAAAAGTAGGAATGATAAAATTTTAAGATAAGAAATAAACTAATAATTTCCAAAAATAAATTATTATTTCTTAAAATAACATTAAAATTAAATAATAATTGTAAAATAAAATTATTATTACCAGAAATAAATATTAAGTTATATTAATAAATTAAATAAATAGTTTAAAATATTTATTTAGAAATATTCATTTGTTTATTTAAATCAAAAAATATAAATAGAAAAGTTAAATAAATCTTAGATTTGTTTAAATATTTGAAAGAAACACGTGTAGCTTTTAAAAACAATAAATATTGATGGAAACTAACGATGTTTTTATTGGCTACCACGCTGAAATAGACTGTTGAGGAATATTCACATCAAGTGCTTCTTGATTTTCAGAGACAGCCAAAACCTCGAAGAATGGAGTGGCTAAAAAAGATCTCAAAAACAACAAATGAAGGAAGTTAGATAAATCTTAGAATTTTTAAATATTCGAAAAAAAACTAGTGTGCCTTTTAAAAACAATGAATATTGATCTAAAAACCGATGTTTTTACTAGAAAATAATTTCCTGAGTAAGAATATGGATTTAAATCAGCAGTTGTCTGCCCATGCTAACACAAAAGAGAATTTTGCAGTGAAGGTAATCGATGGTGGATCGGTTAGAAGAAATTCAGTCAGAAGGTGTTACAAGAGAAAATTTATGATTGATTCGTGGAACGAGGAAATTTATTTGTTTAATTCGTGGAAAGGAAGGCCTTCTTTAAAATCAGGTTACCTATTTTTTATTAAAATAGAGGTTTGTATATTCGAGAAAAAAGTATCCTGAATCTAGGTAAAGGTATTTTAAAGTAGGATTTTGTAAATTATGTTATATTCGAGGACGGTGCTCCCGAATATCGGTATCAGAAAGCAGTAGCATGTGTTGTGCGTCCGTAACTTATTTTTATGCACGATAGTACGTAGTTAGGCCAGGAATACGCCCTAGACCATTATCACAAAGTTGTGCACGGATACGATCCTTATTTATTATCAAACTCGTTTTTAAGGTTTGGATCCTTGTTTGTAATTTTTGATAATCGAATTGTACATTGTTATATAGATAAATCTTAGTGAACAATTCTATCTTTTGAAGTCCGATAGTTAGATCACATGAATATTTGTTGCGCTCTAAATCAGGTAGACCCAACAATAACAATTGTAATAACAATAATAGTAATAGTTATAATTATAATAATAGTTATAATAATAATAATTATTATTAGTATTATCATTACATTAATGATAATATTAATATCCATAATAATGCTAACAAGAGAAATATAGACTATTATAAATTGGTATAATAATTATATATAATAAATTCAACGAGTGATTGGTGGTACATTTTACAAAGTTCAGATTTTGAATGATTTATTTGACACATCACTAAACTTCAAAATGTCAATCATGTATTCATCATCAATTTGAAAGATGTAGTTCTTTCGATTTTATATTTGTTTTCTAAATTTCCGACGTAATTTCATTCCCATATTCTGTGTTTTCTTTCTGTAAAATGATGATTCACTAAATTTGACCTTGATTCCCTCAATTGCAACTTGATATTACTGATGTAGTTTGACTCTTTTAGGAAATATTAATGAAACCATCGAATACCATTGAAAATTATTTGATTTATTATTTGACTTCACGCCCTGCTATTCCTGAAATTATTCAAATTGGGAAATCCGAATAAAATAAAAATGGTTTTAAGTTGATATTAAGTGGATAATAAACACGGTTTATGCTAAACCATCGAAACTGATTGTTTATGAATTCTTCAATTATATTATCCTAACTTCTTAAACAATAACTATTCTTAAATAGTAATAACTATAATAATAATAATAATAATAATAATAATAATAATAATAACAATTTTTAAATAAATAATAATAATAATTTATTCCAAATTTGAAATCTGAATCTCTGATCGCTTAAACGAATACTGTTTTCTGTTCTACTAATGCCTGATCACGTTTGATTATTTTCAGACCGAAATTGAGACTTGCGCTATTGATCTTTCAGTCACTATTGTTTACATATCTAGATTCGTATATATGAATCAGATAATTAATTTTCAATGTAAAAGTACACCCATGTATTAACATCATGATTTCATATATTCGACTTTAGTAATGCACAAACTAGGTCGCAAGAAGTATTTTAATAATTTTGTTTTTGAAATATGTACCCAACTGTAATCAAATCCCAATTAGAGCAATCTCAAACGATTAATTCCGCCTTTCTTGACTTAAAATTGAAAATATTTATTTTCAGAATTTATAATCAAAATATTAATTTGCTTAAATAATTTGATTAAATAAGCTTTATTATGTTTTGGTTTTTCAATTCGCATGCAATGCGCGCTTTATAAAATAGTAGTACCCAACACACTGCTTGAAACAAATGAATTTATATTTACCGATTTCTACTATATTTCGAATATTAATGCAACAAATGTGGTTGAAGTCGATTACAATGCAATAAAATATTCATTCTCGTTATATTTGGGTTCTTATTTATTAATCATGTGATTATTTTGCTTTGTAATAATAAATATTAACAAAAATTTTGAGATTAATTTCCCATTACCTATAAAGAAGATATTTGATTATCAGTATAACTATTTACGATTGGATTCAGAAAACTATTTTATTATAAATAATGAAAAATTTAGTATGTTTATTATAAAGTTTAAATTAAACATAAAATTATAAATAGATAAATCAATAGAATGATTTGAAAATAATGATTACATACAGGTAAATGATTCTTTAAAATAATAATATTAATTTTAAGGAAATAACGATAAAATTATACCCTTGTGAATATATTCAAATCAAATGTGTCTCTAAAGGTGATCCACAACCGGAATTGGAAATAATTAATCTTAATGAGCCTGCTGTTTTAAAATCATCATTAGAATATGAAAACGAAATAACAGTCTCGACCCAATTAATCGTCATCAATCATTCCCAATTATCACAAAATTTCAAGTTTAATCGCCTCTATTGTACTGGAACAAATTCATATGGAAAAGATACAATCAATTTGAAGCTTTTCAAAATGCATGGTGAAAGAATTGACCCAAGCCCTTTTATTGGAATCCAGAAGTTACCCAACTGTCCCGGGATACTTTCATCGAAAGTCTCTCACCACATTTTGATTGTGGAATTATTATTTTTTGTAGATTTATTTCATTTATTTTGTCGACATTTTATATATTAGGTTTTTATTGATTATAGAAAAGAAATTCGTTAATTTTTATACTTTTTCGATTAATTCCAATAAATTTTTAAACTTTATTTTTGAATTTATCAAAATTATAATTTCCTATCAATATTATGCCTTAAGTTACTATTAAACGAAAAAAATAATTGTGACAATGTTATTTAATATAATAATATTAATTTTTCAGAAAAAACAGTCCATACAAACTTATTCCGAATAAAATGTTCTTGGGATGAAAATTTTATGGATTTGCTTATAAAAATCAATAATTATTAGAATTGAACATAACTCAATATGAAGTTTAATCATTTAATTCTTACTTAGATAATTCATGGTTAATATAAAGAGTTATTGACCTTTGGTAATTAAATTTAATTATTTATAGAATTGATATGTAATATTTAGTACTTAGTTAATTACTTATCAATACATCATCAAAGGAACGATCATTATTGTATCTCGAAATGAAAAAAAGAAATTCTGCAAAATCATAAAGTTTTGCAAGTTAATTTTGACCTCGCAAATGAAAACTTTTTCAAAATTTTCCCTGTGACTCTTATTAGTCATTTAAAATAAGATGTAATTGATTGAGTTCATCATATCATTTTAAACTTTGGGAGTTGTTGTCTATGTCCAGTGTCAAGTACTTATAAATGTAGAGAGTAAGTATTGGGTTTGATATTGTTACGATAATATTATAATAATTGCTTCTACAACATTTATAATCACAATAATTTTGCCTTACATCATTCGTAAAACAACACACATCAACAAATTATGTGTAATGAAATTGAAACAATTCAAAACCCTATTGTCAATTAACCAATAAATGTATTTAATATCATACCATTTGGCCAACAAATCAAATGAAGAAATCCTTTTTTTATATATTTGAAATTCTCATTAGTTCTTTGATTTCATTTCTATAGTAAAATGCTGTAGAGAAAGGTCACACGAGGTTGTCTAATACAGATGAGATATCAAATGACAGCTAATTAATAAGCAAAATGCACCCTAGAGAGATCTTTTCGATAATCAATAATTGTCAAAATAAAGGAATAATTGTAATAAAGGAATATAATTGCAACTTAAAAAAATAAATATTTCTTTGGCACATAATCGTCTTTTCGTTAGGTTAATTAGAATAAGTAATTATCCGGAATCAATTGTTAATCAATTCATAAAATATATCGATCTTATTACTGCACAATTAGGCCCATAATTCGATGTCACAACAACGGTAAATATCGACATAAGGTCACTAAAATTTGAACCTAATTTAAGATCACACTAAGGCAATTCCGCAAACTTTTGGAAGCAAGGGTAACGGAGAGCATACCAAAACACGAAAATTACTATACAAATGGCAAAAATTATACGTTAAATACTAATCTCCCAGGAACTAACGATAAGAATCTTGATTAAATAATTTTAATGATATTCTTAGAGCTAAAGAATTTTATGATCTTACTATTTCTAAAACTACTGAAAAATTAAATGAGATTTTCCGACCTGCTTTGGAAAATTATCGACATTAATAAACAGCCCTCATGAGTTATTCGACTTGGATACCGAAATATTCTTCTTAATCAGGTCACTTGATTGCCAAAGAAATAACAATTTAGATGAATAACCTCAGCTTGAAGTTGAACTTGACAAATCAGTTAATGGTCATTCAAACAATCGACTTCTCAAGATGGTTTTGAATAACGGTCCGAAGGCACCTTATGAGACACCATCAATAACTTAAAAAATAACCCTTTCATTAATATGGCAAGCATTAATACAATACAAACCCACATGACTCTTACGACTGTGGACAAATCCATTATGGGACTTCCTTTAAATCCTTCATATCATGGGAAATATTATAAGCAAAGGATATTATGATGAGCAAAATGCATGAAGAAATCATGTAATCTAAGTCAAATAATTCGAAAAGCATGATTAAATCTTTATCAAGCATTTTCAATTCTGGTCTTTTTGAAAGTCGAAAGAACTCATTATGTCAATCGTTCAGCTTTGATGAATCTAAGCACTTATGGGATTCCACTGCCTCCTCGTCCGAAGAGATTGAAATGATCATAGTAACATCTCTTGAATGGGTATCTTGAGACCATATTGACTTCTAAGTTGAAAACTATGCCAAACTGAATGTATGTCTTTTATTGTATCTTACATAACCGATGGGGACTGAAAATTAGAGGTTGGAAATGTCTTCATGCAAAATATTATTAGTCTCCATTAACTAGCACTGGACCCTCTATTGCAGTGACAATGAGTAGCGGAGAAATATTTGATCCATTAAAAACATTGAATATCTACATAATGCTCCTTAAAAAGAAAAGCTCACTTTGGGTAAATTCAAAACTTATCAAGAACTTGTTTGACAAAAACTTGCAACAGTTACAACTTGACAACTTTGACTGTGGACTTTTTGAATGTGGCTAATTGGATTGCTTGACAATTGAATTGTATAGCAGTGAATTAATTAATGTGAAAGATATTAACAAGAAATGCTTGGTACTTGCAATGATTAATAAGAACAAAGTGTTTACCGGGATGTTCGCTACCATGACACAAATTCATTATGACCATATCCTGAGACACACAAGATGGCCATATAGAGATAAGAATTAAATTTACAGAAAATTTCTTATTATGGATCCCTATACCACCAAAGCCATATGTGCTTAATAAGATAAACACCGTGATTGATTTCCAGTCTTTCTAATATTCCAGAAACCGAGAGATCATATTCATTATAATGAAGAACAAGCAGTGGATATTGGTAGTTTTAAATGTTATTAAGAACATGATTAAACTCCTTGACCAAGTAGGCAATACTGTAAGCGAGAATAAGATAAATCTTTTATAAAACCATAGCCAGAATTTATATATTATTCCTTGGAAAAAAAGCAACTAATGGAAACTAAACCCATCACAACAAGATTCCTTAAAAGGAACTTTATCAAAATCGGACTACTTGCCTTCGGTTATGTACTAAATATTAGCCACAGATTTTACTTGCTCAAAATAAATGTGATCTCGAATAATTATAAATAGAACTGGACAATTAACGAGAAATGGATTTGATATAAAATTATCCATTATTTAACTCGCATATAAAAATAGATTAGAAAAATATAATAAATAAAAATCACTCGCATGACAACAACTTTGAAAATATTTAAGTTAAATAAAGTACCAGTGTTTAAAAAACATCAGGAAGTAACAAAGATGAAATCCGCCATGGAAATAAAATTAAATTTTACAGACTATAATAATCTATTAAAAGTATTTATAACAATTTTCCATGTAAAACCAGAAAACAAAAATAAAATAAATAAAATACCATTAAATTTCCAAATCATATGAATAGACTGACCGAATTTAGTTCTCTGAATCGTTTGTTACAATGATCCCGATTTTAGAAATCACTATAGTCCAATTAAGAAGAAGTACTTTCGAAGATATTTGTTCAAGATCAAATCATCACTGTTCAAGTTATTCAAAAGTTTTCCACCGTAGCTTGGAGAGAAAGCCATTTGATCCAGAGGTTCGGTAAGATATATTCTGTGTTAAGATCGCATTTAATTGTATATACATATATTTCGTTATTACCTGAGTAAGGCTCATTTCGAATTGGTTTTACCCTGGCCCAGCCTTGATGCTTACTAATCATTAAACCTTTCCTGTAAATCGGATCATACAAGTAAATCATGCATACAAGTATTATTTAAAAATCAATTGCAATAACATATTTTAGTATTTAAGTAAGGTGTTATTTTTGTCTTTATAGACAGATTTCACTATCATCAACACTGTCAATTTACTACCTTTTCGACAGCGGTCATCGTTTAACAGTTATATGGAGAAAAGTCAATAAAATAGTCAACAAGTCTGTTTATAATAATTATTAGAGAAATAAGTAATAACGTAAACAATTTAAATTAAGAGTTTGAGTATTGAATTCTAATAAAAACATTAATTCTCATCACATCCTTATAGGGGTATTTGAAGTGAAGGAAGCGAAAGAACATCAATATTTATGATTATTCTTTCCCATAGGTCATCAGAAGTCCGGAGAACTAAAAAGACATAGACAGTTTTAATAGGTACCAATAATAGTAATTAGCATTTCATTTTTACCAAGTTTAGTTATTGATCAATACACCAAAAAAAACTGAAATTATCTTCAGGATTGATATCCCTCACCAGTATTCCTCCTTATATCAGTTAGATAACCAGATGCAGCAAAATCGCAATGTATGCATATTTCAGGCTTATACTAAATTACCTTTAGATTTCGGAAATTAAAGTAACCAAGACTTTTGAATTCGAAATTGAAGGATTTCGATAATATGCAAGGTACTAATTTGTTGAGACGCAAAGAGAATGTTACTGATAATCGACGAATCGTGAATTGTCAAAAATTTAAACACTTTAATGGCATTATTCAGGGAGTCACATACTGAATATGTACTAATATTATATATATATATATATATAATTCAATGCTTAAACTCATTGGTCTTTCAATGACCTTACGTTTTCGATGGGATGGCCATTTTATTATTTGCAAAACATCGTTGGAAGTAAATTGATTGTATAATCGTGAATTAAATATCTGGATGGCTGTGGAATCAAGCAATAATAAATTATTTTAAAAAAATTTTGTGATTTTAATTATTTTTCATAACTTAATTCATAGTTAAATTTGAAATAACTGTTTGCAGTAATGTGTTTTCTGATAGCAATAATATTCAGTTTAGCTGAATCATAAACTATCATAAAGGAACTTAGGTAATTCGAGAATTATAATAGGGCAATTGATATTTATAATAATAAGACTGATATTGATGGTTGTCAAATTTATTGTAGTAATACAGAAGTTATTGATCTAGACAAGAACTCAAGAAATAGCTTTGGTAGATTTTTAGTTGATTGAGAGGTCAATCTATCCTATAGATACTATTACCTAACCATCAGTTCCGCATTCAAACCACTAGCTCTATTGTTGTTTGTAATGTTCTGCGAAAATTGCATGTTATACTCTCGTTCTTTGACTTACTGGAAATATAATTTTATCTTTTTCATTATTTTTCCATGACTTTCAAGATAGATTTAAACATCTTCGGCACAACTGTTCCCTTAACAATTGTATCTTCTAAATGAAGTATTGTTGAATAAATGACATAATATATAAGTCGATAGTAAGCGTTATTCATTAATATATACAATACAGATTTTTCACAATTGCTCATGCGCTATGCATTCCAGTTGACATAAAAATTTATTAGGAAACCATGGGTTTTCAAATTCAAATACTTATCGTTAATGTGGGAAGCTACAATAGTAAGTTGCAAATTAATGAAGTAAGACTAATAAAACCCCTTTAATGGGAAACTATATGAAGTAGTACATAAATCATAATTTTGCATAATAATTTCACTCGTAAATTTAGTAGAAATAGTTTCATAACCATTAATGAATCATTCCAGGGAATTTCACTCACACAAACAGACACTATCAGAATAATATCATGCAATTTATTTTCAAAGTTATCAAAAGTTATATATTGAAAAATTATTTTTATTAGTTTAGTTCTCAGATTATACCAATTCACAAAAGGGGATAAATTATGATTTATTAAATAAATACTCCACAAATTCCAAGGAAATTTAGCGGAATCTAAAATTATTTCTTTAGTTTTGTCAGATTATCAACAGCAATATGAATCTACAAATCTGTATTAACTAAAATAATAAGCACAAAGTCTCAATAATAACAATAACAAATCTTTGCGTAATTCACTAAGAAAATCATTTGTAATGGAATCAGCGCCTGAAGGTCAAAAACAGAATGAAAAGTAATCAAAATGACTGATTACTGAAATCACACATAAGCTAAGCACTACAGTTACCGACCAAAAAAGACTGGCAAGAATCCATGGAATTCAACCTCTTTTATAGACCCATCGGGTGTGTCTGCTTGATGTTACGGATCTCACTTTTCAATTCGCCTAATTTGTTTGTGGATCGATTTACTTGAGATTTGCCTTATATCTTTCACACCATTGGCGGATATTTGAGCTTGCTACCGTTTGTAGACATGTGCCTGTCGATTTTTAGCTTTTAAATATGGATTAGCATTAGAACGAATCTGACTGGTTAACGATATGTGTGTTTATCGGGTTCGTGTGTAATGACCATTTTTAGGGTTTCCCCTTGATTCTTGGGACCCTTTTGACTGATTTGTGATATATCCACTAGTTTCATATCGAATTAGAGCACCATTTAGTTATCATCGTTGATTTTTAGAATCTTCTTGTGACCACACTTTCTTACTATTAAATAATTACATAGCACATTTTCCAATTTGTAATATGTTTTGTATTATAATTTTTTCATTGTTATTGTGTATATTGACTCGAATTATTTACATTCAACCTATTAATCTATTATCATATCTTTTAGATTATCTAATAACACTGAATCAATAAAATTATAATTTAAATCACAATGAATTACAAACTCAGCTTGTTATCAAACTTAAATAAAAATCAGAATAAACCAGCAATAGATAATCACTCAAGGAGGGATCAGCATTTGAAAGTTAAATATAGATTTGAAGACAACCATGATGACTGTTTGTCAGAAAAATCACGTAAAACTCACAAAGAATAAGAGCTGCCGACAAAAAAGAATCCAACATCTTTCCTAAGATTATAGTATGTGTTTAGTTGATATCCTAGAGCATCACTTTTCATTCGACAAAGTCGTCTACACATCAGTCTGTTAGCTAACTACCTTGTATCTCTCATGTCATTGCTGAATCTCAATCTTTGTTGCCTGATGCTGGAGAGTGCCAGTTGATTATAGAACTCTAAATATGGATAGATATATAGGAAGAATCTGATTGGTGTTTAGCACTTGCGTTTATTGAATCCGTGCTTATTAACCCTTTGAGGGTTATTTCCATGATTTTTGTAAGAATTTGGTTATGTTTATGACCAACCCAACGGGTCTTTGGTAATGTTATCAATTAAATAAAAAATAAAATAATCGATAATAAATTGATTATTTGAATTCAATAAATAATTAGATCAGTATGTAGAGTAAAGATGAAATGAAAGAAAATAAAAAATATTTTGCACCTTGGAACCCTTATTTTAGCACTTTAATCAATTACATGCCTACACAACTATATAGCCATGGCAGTCAACCATTCACAGCCAACTTGGAAAATTATAACTCAATAAATAGACATACCAACACAGTAACACACACGTATGGATTGACCAGTCCCGAGTATACAAATCAATAAATTCAATAGGAACTTGAGAAACAAAAGATTAAATTAAAAAGTGATACAAAAATTACACACAAATCTCATGTATAAATAATGATGTAAAGATGGCCAATTGTCAATTGGAAACCGAGTAATATGAATTTTTTATTTGATGTTAATGTACGTGCTGATTAGCATGAGTTGGACAAAGTAAAACTTTCGCAACATTCAATTATTTTGGACCCAATATTTCTAAACTTGTGTTTTAAACTCTTATTTTTGATTATTCGCTATTTAATCGATATGTTACATGTACACTAGTCAATCTTATGCATAATAATATCTCCCATATCAGTTTTGATGATACTTTCAAATTTGTTTATTAGTTTTTACAATAAAATGAATTGAATGGCTGTTCCATTATAAAAAGTTACATGAGATATGTGATAGAAGGAACGCATATATCATAGAGTTATATTTAAAATTCAATATGAGCATCGGCTTTTCAAGATTTCCTCGAATCGCATCAATGGATTAAATCCATGTTAGATTAAAGAAATAATATCTGAAATTGGTATCTCAAGTTGCGCTAAGTTTGTTAGTATTGTTGAGTAGAATTATCCTTCAGCCAATTTCAAAGTAGTAAGTCACAAGTTGGTAAATCGATTCTTGTCGACAAGTGTCTACGGTAATCTATCCATCTTCAGTCATTCCTGAACAATGTAAAAAATGTGGAGAAGCAGCATCAATTGTTTAATATTTCCCGAAATACTGAGAATTGATCAATTTTCCTTTGACTATGGTCAAACATATCTTGTAACGCAGCCGGTTCATTGAACATCAGTGATAAATGCTCTTTTGTATTGCAATTCTTAATTCCTTTGTAAGAACAATGGCCATCTTTACATTGAATAAATGACAGTTCATTTTAATTCAAAAATTATTTACTATTAGTTTAATTTTAGGGCTTTTTGCCTATTTTTTTATCTACTTCATATTTAGATTTTCATGTAATTGTTTTTTGTAGTTCGCTACGGCATTTTGGAGTTGGACGTAGAATAATCTTTTTAATGTCTCGAAATTTCAAACAAAACAGCCAGACTGTCATAATTATAAGATCAAAATAACCAGATTATTAATGATTATCAATTTTGTTTAAAGATGAAGTAGTAATGAAGAAGTTATATTCATTTCATATTATATTCTCAATTTCCAAAAGTCATTTCTTTTTTATGATCGATCTTGATAAGAATGAAACTCCATAAAACAGTCAGTGATATTTGATTTATATATATCCCAACCGTATCAAAATAAACAAGATAATTTTATTTGATGAATTTATTATTCGTTTAAATCAATTCGTCATTTGTTCTGATTGAGTCATTTTAATTTAGACTTTAGGAAACAATAATCGATCTCTTCTCAGTTTCGATAATGAAGGAAACAGAAATTCATACACTCTCATTTACAATACCATTTCCAGATTACCTAATAAAACTCTATCAATGGTTGAAGGAGATATTATTATTTATAGATTTTGCTTAATCGATTTGTTTTAGTTTGGTAGCTGGCAGAAAAAAATTGGCTCATCAAGTGTATTTCACATAAAGCTTAACAATGAAGATATCTCAAATAAAGATTCATTAATGCCAAAATTCTTGAGAATTATAGCTATGGAAGTAAGCACATTTAATTGTTTTTTTCGTATTTCTTCCACCATTATTATTCAGGAGCATCCACATCTCATTGTCAAGCCAAATAATACGCTTGTCGGTTTTGGGGTTGATTTGATTGCGAAACTAGCCGAAATTATATCGTTTAAATACTCTATCACCGTAGTTGTTTCTAATGATGGAATGAAGTCAAAATGGGATAAATTTATCTCAGAACTTATAGAAGGGGTTAATTATTTCGATTTAAATTAATCGATATTTTCATCATAAAAAATTTCTCTGAAATCAGACATAACTGTGATAAAGATTAGTAAATATTAATATTTATTAATTCAAAAGATTGTACAAATATATAGTATTTAAACAAATACATATATACATATATTACAATAACTAAATAGAATATTAATAAAATCAATTTATCGGTGGACTGACTGTTGTGAATGTCAACGAGTCGATCAGTATATCGTCATATCACATAAAGGCACATTAAAAATTACCAAAACAATATCAGAAAATTTTACAGTGCGGTGATTCGGTGGATATGATTCCTCTATTGATGGCACTACAATCAACAACGTAAACGTTAATAAAATAATAAATAGATAATATTCTAAATGAAATTTATTAAACGAAGTACTTACACATGTTTATTGCCGATATAATTAATGTAAGATAGACGAAATAAAAAATTATTAAAACTACAGTTTTATTGAAGAAATATTTCTGAACTCAGTTCAGTATTACAATTCCCGACAGTTATTCTGTTTGGGTATCAATCATTATTTAATTTTAAAATACCATTTAAAATAACCGAAAAGCTTTTCGTACATCAATATCGGAGGAGTGAAAATTTGTTTCAGAAGCACAGAATTAATTTTATGTTTCGTTTACTGATAAATTATTTTTATATTGGCAATGTTATCATTATTTTTACAATAAAATGTACTGATGATACTCAATGTATTGAACGTTAGTATCGAAAAATTATTTCAATTTAATGGGAAGTTCGAATAGAAAAATTATCAAATAAGAGATCTAGCATAAGAAAGCCATAACTTGAATTGAATTCCACAAAAACGACGTAAAACTAAAAAGATATTTTTCTGTTTTTTCATTTAATAAGTGATTGGGGTTGTGAGGTTTTAATATTCGATTGATTGTTTTTATGTGGATTTTCAATTGGCTTTGAAAAAAAGATCAATACTCGATCTTTGTCACTTAGCGATGAATTTCAAAGCGTCCGATTTGACTACCATTTCTACAGAAAGATGTCATTTTTGAAGTCAAATTTGGAAAACATTATTTTCTATTATAATATTCAAACCTTATTTCCTTCAACTAATTTGGTTTTAATAACCAATCACTTGTACGAGAATGTATATATAATTATTTAGGTGTGGTTGCCGGTAAAAACGCCATACAATTCCATTGAAATCTATTATTTTGAAAAACAACGTTATTCAGAATATTTAAACAAATCAATTGTTACTTACATGATAAATAATCATGTTCAAAAATAGAATATCGATAATTTATTCATAAACTAATGACAAAATAATACTTTAGAAAGCTGACTTGTCCTTGGGTCCAGTTGTTCAGACAGAAGAGCGTGAAGAAAAACTCGATTTCAGTACATCATTTAAACAACGTGAAATATCTTTGGTTATGAAAAAGCCTACTAGTAAGCCTTCTTTTTTCCAGTTTCTTGGACCATTCAGTAATGAGATTTGGTATTGCTTTCTATCAACCATTGTTATTTTGGTAGCGGTTTTATGGTTACTGGAACACTTTCATGACAGTATTAAAATTACAATTTTCTAACAGTTCATTTTTTTTTAATTTTTCCAAATTTCAGAATATTTTCCAGAGCCAGAACGAGAGCAATTTGATTTGAAAGAAAGTTCCTGGTTCATAATGGCATCGACATTGCAAGGAGGAACAGAAAATGTTCCATATTCCGTTCCTGGGCGAATTTTAACAGCCTTTCTTTATTTTTTTGTTTTAATTATGGTTACAAGTTATACAGCCAATTTGGCTGCTTTTCTGACTGTCAAAGCATACTCGAATCCAATTGATTCGATATACGCCTTAGCTAATCTGCCTCCAAAGAGTAAAATCGAATTCGGAACAGTAAAGAACAGTGCAATTTTTGAGTTCTTTTATCATTCCAAGATTGATGCATATCAGAGAATATATAAAATCATGTCAGCTAATGAAAGCTGGCTTGTTCAGAATACCACAGAAGGCTATCTAAGAGCTATGAAAGGTAGGTACACAAATATTGTTTTATCTTATTACCATATTGTTATTTTAACAAATTAATAATAATATCAATAATAATAATGATAATAATAATATTATTATTAAAAAAATAAATAATAATAATAATAATAATAATAATAATAATAATAATAAAATAATAATAATAATAATAATAATAATAATAATAAT
>JBBMOY011406978.1:0-14718 GCA_037951405.1 Platydemus manokwari | reverse complement strand
TATTATTATTATTATTATTATTATTATTATTATTATTATTATTATTATTATTATTATTATTATTATCATTATTATTAATTTTATTATTATTATTATTATTAATTTTATTATTATTATTATTATTATTACTATTATATATTGAGTAGGTAATATATTGCTAAACAGTCTAAATCGCAACCATCTATAACTTGTAACCATGACTACAGAAATAAATGTCTAAATGTAAACAGAGAAATTAAAGGCATATGCATCTAGATGGTACAATGGGAAAAGTGTATTGTTATGATTTTCTGGCTTATGGTGGTTAGTAGAAGCAAATAGAAGTAGAGAATAAATTTGGAGATGAAGTACAACCAATGTTATTTACCACATTTCTTCACTGTTATTTTAACAATAGTAAATTAAAGCTGATTTTACTTCACAGGAAATCTTTTTTCATTTCCCAGTCTGTTTTGAGAAATCAATACAATGTCAACTGAACCGAAGAGAACAAGTATTATAGAATTCGAGATGCCTAAACTCAAACCTAATAACGATCGACGAGTGTCTGTAATTCGTGGACGTCGTTCAACATTGGTCAATGTTCATCGATCGCGTGGTAGTATATGGAATATGCCAATGAGTGGAAAGAAATCATTGGTAGTAATGCCAGTTCAATATGAAAATACCTTTCGAATTATGCCAGAAATAAATGATAAATTTATGGTAAAATCTGTACGAACACTTATTCAAGACGTTCTCAGCGATTTCCTGTTTGGATTGAATTATGACAATTCACTTATGCCGGAACTTACTAAGT
The DNA here is from genome assembly GCA_037951405.1 of Platydemus manokwari. Classification (NCBI taxonomy): domain Eukaryota; kingdom Metazoa; phylum Platyhelminthes; order Tricladida; family Geoplanidae; genus Platydemus; species Platydemus manokwari. Next base: position 13,919 of record JBBMOY011406978.1, on the reverse strand, counting down.
CTATTGCAGATCGGATCAAAGGACTTGTGCGAGATATGTGCTGCAATAGATTCAAACTGGTTTGCTTAGTTTTCGTTGGTGATAAATCTGGGGCAAATACGACCATTGCAAGCAGATGTCTGTGGCATCCAACAAATGGTGATAATGTTGTCGAAGCAGCTTTTGAAGGGGACTCGATATATGGTATAGGAACTGTTTATGGGTTGTACTTTGAATAAAATAACTAATGATAAATCTATTTGGAATTACACCTTATAGCAAATTATTTTTTTATTTAGTTTTATGAGTGATTGATCGACTCACTGATATTAAATATTAACCCACTGTGTAAGTCCAACCACATAATATCAGAAATCATTTATATTATTATCAAAAATGAATATTAAAAATAATAATCAGGCGACAACTTATAATCTCTTTTATTGATTTTATTAAATGTCTGATTTTTTGCTCATTTTGTTTCGAAATTAATTATTCGTTTTATTTCTGAACTATACTGAAGCAAGATTCAAGTATTTTAAAGAAAGATTTTAAATGGATGAGAATGAATTTATCAATCCTACATATCGAATTACAGAATAAAATATTTTTTCTCTAAATTACTGGAATATGTATATATATATATATATTGATTATCTTTGACATTAATGTTTTGAGAGAAAACTAAAACGTTTGACTTTTATACAAGATATAAAAAAAGTTATTCGATGTCAAATAATCTTGAATAAGATCAGAGATTTTGGGGGATTACGCATTAATTAATTTTTTAATCATTAACGAATATTAGAATAACGCAAGTATAAGGAAGCGGGAACAGTTATTACTTGTTTTAACAATTTATTTTTATATTATTATCACTATTAATATTGTCACTATAGCCGCAATGTTATAATTGTTCCATTCATTATATGATTGCATTTGTCGGGGTTTGGAGGACAATGCAATTCCAAAACAGTCTATCTGACAATGATCTGATATTTATTGTGTATTGATGTACGAAATTATCGGATAAATTGCTGTAAATATTTAGGAGTAAATTATTATTATTATTATTATTATTATTATTATTATTTATAATATTTTGTTTCCATATGGTATGTATAACAAAATAATAATACATAGGAACCATCAAAAAATTTATGTTTTTCTCTGTCAATGAAATCTTATCAAAATCTAAAGAAAATACAATTTAAAAACATTTATTTGTGAAAATCGCATGCGCAATTATACCAAAGGTGCTAGCAAACCATAACAGAGCCTAAGCATAGTCTCCATCAACTTCAATGACACTCTGCAGCTGACATGTAAGACTTTGAAACACGCTTATGAGCTTGGACTCCAATGTTGACAACAAATATTGACGAAAATCGTTGCTCACCTCTCCTGAATTACTGAATTTTTTTCCACATCGGTAGCACTTGTAGTTTCTGAAGATAAAGCGATCCATGAGGTTTGTTTCAGGCGAGTAGGCCGGCTGCTTTAATAATAATTTACAGATTGCATTGTTAGTTAATATCTACATCATGTAAACGTTTGAAATAATCCAAAACATATTTTAAATTATATGTAATATTCCTATTTACCGAGCTGTTGCTCAATCTTGAAAACCACAATATTACAAAAGGCATTTTACTTCTCTGCAATTTTTAAAAATCAACTATTGCCCCAAATTGTAAAAATTGCATAATTTGTCGTTTTAATAAAAAATCTTTGGTATTTAAACGCGACTTTTCATTTGATGTTTATTCGTTAATAGTTATGACATTTAATAGCAGTAATAATAATTTCATACGTAAGTAGTATTAATAATAATTTGTGGTTAATAATTTTTATAAAGATTCCTTTAAGTTTTAACAACGTTAAAACTCACTTATTTCGTTATTAAATGTAAATAGTAATGATATTAAGGATACAGGTGCAGTAATGGAAATGGAAATTATAAATTATGTCACTGTTGCCAAACCTATTGTCTTCAAGCAATTATGTTATGCAAGGAGAAGAATAAACTAAATAAGATAGATTATACCTGCGGTTTTAATAAGAACACACTGATGCGAGTTAAGTAGAGAATGATTAAAAATATAAAAAACGATGTTGATAATAAACCACATCAGGCACAAACATGGTATCATATTTATTGTCAGAATTACTGTGGCTTATATTATCAACTTTATTAGTGTCATTATATCATCGCTTGTATTACTATTATATTTCAATTTTAAATTCGCGGGTTTTCAATTCATGTAAATAATATACCTTTTGGTTGATCTATGATACAAAAGTCAGGTTTCACGTGGATGTACTCAGTAATTAAATGGTCATGTTTGCCTTTCTCACAACAAACAATGTTTTTATTTGATTTTATCTAATATTGTCGAACTAAGAAGTTAAATTAATCTTTTTAGGTGGAATTAAATTTCTGCTAGAGAAATACTGAAAATGTTACAGAAAGATTTCATTGAAAAGGTCATCTGAGAAACAAGAGCATAGGAATAGTATAAAATGTTCAAAGGTCAAGAACACTTTGAAGACAAAACATCAACGGACAAATATCACGCAATGAAAATACATGATTTTTGTTCTCGAAAATCGTCAATCGACAATTAGAAAACTTGATGTTGACGTAGATATTTTATTTCGATAAGTCTAGATCATTTTAAAAGATGTTTAATGCATCAAAAGAGTCAAATCTCAATTGGTACCGAAAACTGTATTCCGTATTTCTGAAAATGTGTGTCGTGATAACGTTGACATCAGACCACCCAGATGTCAGATTATTTATCATTACAGGAAATGATGCTTGGAAACATTTTACCAACATAGCATTTATCGAGAAAAAACGTCAAAGCCGAAAAGAGATCAAAGTCACGGTAACAATTGTCTGCGATTGTTGCAAAGTGGAAAAGTCTGTGGTTTTGTATCATGATAATCCAATGTCTCAAGCACGGTTGGCTTTTCTGACCTTTCATATTTGACAATACTAGTATATTGCTGTTATTATCATTATTATTATTGCTATTATTATTATTAATTATATTGATTACATTGAGTGAGGATAATTCCAAATAATTCCAAATAACTATTTTAAATAAAATTATCAATATAATTTGTTTCAATATTTTGATTAAAAAGTTTTCGGCTAAAGTTAAAAAATGGTCCTAAAATGAAATTTTAAATTTGTTGAGTGTATTGCAATATTATATATAGTTTATTTAATTATATTCTTTAAAAATATTTTAAATTTTTTATTTAAGTACTTTAGAATTTTAGTTGTTTGAAATCAAATATTAAACTGACTAGAGCTTCAAAATCTCATGAAATTTTATTATTTGAAAAAATAAAAAAAAAACGTAGGTCAAATTGCAATTTATTGAAAATTAATGAGGACTCCTTTTTTAACATTAGAAGCAAATTGAGAGATATTCGCAATTTTTACAATTATTTTATAAAGATAAGCAATGATATTATTAAACATATCTGTAATTAACTAACTCGATTTATAATTAATAAAATTTTAATTTAAAAACTCAAATAATCTTAAAGAAATGTTGTGATTAGAATAGGTGTTTGGTTTTAAAAGCTGTCTTGTCCACATTAGACATCCTAAAAAGTGAGATATTAACTGAATTATCCAATTAAATCAAGCATCGCAATTATGTATAAAATTAAGTTACAAAATTATCTCAATTCATTGTTACGGAAGTAGGTCAAAGTACCCCCTTTAAAATGTAATTAATATTACCCATTCATTTTAATGTTTAAAGTTCCCAAAAATTGCATTTATTTCACAACATTAAAACAAGAGATTTTTCTAATTAATTTCAATCGTGAATATTTGTTATATAAATATAGCTATTAAAAATGTTTATTATAAATTTTTTGTATTAATCACAATTATCAAATCCTATGTCACAGAGAATAAACCTCTTCTATCCAAAGTATATAGTTTATATAAACACAATTTTGATGATTTCATTCCAGCATGTTATCAAATAGATAAATTTAATGGTGACCAGAATTGCTTTTAAAAAGAATTTTTATATTAAATTAGGTAGACTGAGAGTCAATACAAAGTTCAGACTACGGCTCCGATTTACACAATGGAAGGTCAAATTTCTATAAGATCTAGTAATCGTAAACATTTGACTGCGTTAAGGTCAATATTAATGAAAACAAAATTTTAAAAATATCTTATTAGATTTGTATGAAGTTACTCGATATCACATGGTACAGAATTATATTTAGTTATTTACATTATTATTAACGGTCAGGAAAAAATTAATTTTATTGAAAATAAGAAATTTTAATAAGTGCATTGTTGTTGACGTCGGAGAAAATCATAATAATATACAAAATCAACTAGAATTAAAATCGTTAATATTTCCAATAAAATAGCCAATCATAATTCTCGCAGAATTTCTGACATTTCGATTATAAAAATCTCATTCTTAAAAATTTTAATGATGTTGTTTTATTGTTTTATGAACTAAATTTATGTTGCGGAATTCAACCCATCATACACACAGGCACACACCAATCCACATAAATACACACCATTGTTTATTTATAGTTTCTGACAGGTTCAAGAATTTTTAATTGGTCCGAACAATAATAAATACTTGGACAATCTTAAATTTGATTTTCGAGGTTGTTTATGCTGACATTTTGTTACTATTTATTTCTTATGTAAAATTATAGATTTCGCAAATTAAAATCCAATAATAAATAAATTAAAAACACGCCAATACAATCTCAAAATTAACATTAGATCAGTTTCAAGCTGTAGCTAATTATAAATTTGATAAATAATAAAGAATTAGGATTGATTTCTGCGAATCTTCGGAATATTGATTCTTAATTAGTTATCAAATTAAAGAGATTTTGCCTGCTCTCAATGAAAGGTGAGCGAAATTATGAATAGAATATCTTATTGGCACTTTTCGAAATCTGTTTGGTCCCTCTCGAATATGTTATTTGTATCAATATAATCTTATAAATCAATTAGAATACAGAACCAACAACAAATAACATTATGAAATGAGGAATGTATTATGGAAACAATAACAAAATTTTCAAAACCTGTGATTGGTCCGTTATCTGGTTGAACTGAGAATAATTGAACCTTTTCTTGTTCAAACTCCTGAGTACTGTACGAATCATCAAGATTCATTTTACCATAATTGTTATTTGAAACATCTGACACTCGCACCCATCCGTGGTTTCGAGTGACTTGATCATAGACATCATCGGGAGGTATATATGGTTTCTGGTATTCCGATTCTGAAGATAAGCTGTGATCGACATCTGTAAGTAGAGACAATATCATATTATTGTAAAAGAAATAAGCGATAAGAATTATTTGTGAATACAGTAGTGGTGTAGCTACGGGGTTAGGATACATGATGAGGATAAAGAAAGAGTACCATTCTTTGTTGATAGGTTTATTGATAACGAACAAAATTATATTGGAACAATGAAGTTTTGAGAACATTAATAAATGACTGTTATCTATTCAATAATAATCTGGTTATGTTCTTCTGCCGAATGTATTAGATATTAATGAAACATTCAGGGCAATTATTATTATTGTTTAATAAAAAATTAATAAATAATAATTAATAAATCATGATAATAATTTGTCTCTTTTGAAGTGAACTTAATTTGAAGCTATTGAATAATCTGTGTTCATCTAAAAATATATATTGGATCGGGTAGTATGGATTCCGGTAAGAGTGTTTATTTCAAGATTTCGATCATTTCAAAAATAAAATCGAGGAAATTTTCAAAAATTCTTAAAATAAATAGAATAGAAAAGCAAAGTTAAACAAAGGTAAACCAAGTCCACGAATATGATTCCCATTTTGGATTGATTGCTACAAATGACTTGATGAAATACCAAATAAATTTCAATAGATAATGGTTTAAACGCTTTGAAAAACAAATATCAAATGAAGAAAATATAGAATCAGTCTTCAATTACACAATGAGGTCTCGATGTCAAGAGTCGGCAACACAACTGCTCACTTAATTATGCATGCCATTTTACTCAAGAGATACTCAAATAACGAAGAAAAACTATTTGCAATTGTATCTAATGACAAAATATTTGGCAACTAACTTGATTCGTTCGTCATAAATTGAAAAAATAAACGATTTCTAGAATATATATACATAGGTTCCAATACTTATTACCTGGAATATTCAATCTCACATACCCTTGTAGATTTAAGAACAATATAAATGCAAACATGATGTAATATTGGATGGTTTTGTAAATGATGGCATCGAGATATTTAAATACAGATAAATAATTTGATTCTAAAACTCCAAAAATAAAATGGCGACGCCGATAAATATTAAAATCGATATTGAATGGTAAGAAAAGATAATAATGAAATGTACTCGGTGGAATGTATTTCAGATCTGCTTAGAACTACAATAAATCACCTTTAATTTTAGTTAAAAGATTTGCAACTGCCACATTTCCTTTATTTCAAATTCCCACACATAAATCTAATATCATAACACAAAATTAACGGATTTTTAAAAATCCTTTATCAGCAATTAATAATCTTATCTAAATTTTTTTATTTTTATTGTTTATTATTAATGAGATGCTTGTTGTTGTGGAAACTGGACGGAATCACAATAGATTTTCTGGAATTAGGTGTAATCGATAAAGCCTATAAGAATTTATTTATCGATCATAAGTCGTATTGGATCTCCTGTTTAAACTTTCTATGTAATTATGAAACCGGCTATATTAATGAAATATTTGAATAGAACATCAATGGGTCTATCAGCAAATTCTAGTAATCTAAACTCTAAAAGTTGCATAACCTGAGTAAATCAATAATGTGATTCCATACGAATTATTTAATTTCATTTCATTTTCAAACATCAGAATTTTCGCCATTTAAACTAATAATCATTACATTTCAGAATGATTTTCTTATTATTATAAACCAATAAAATCAAATTCATTTTACAATTATAAAAGGTGTCCTTACTTACAGTTAAGATCAACAATATCCAAGATAATTTTATAATATATTAATATAAAATCAAATATTCCAATTGATATCACTTCATTTATACTTTTATGATTGATTTTACAATCGTTATTTACATTGTCACTTGAAGAGGATATCCCAGACAAGATCGACTGAAAAGCGGAGACAGAATTTATTAAATGATTGAACTAGCGATTGAACTGTGATTCATGGAACGATCGAAGGAAAGAACCACGCACATTCCATATTTTAATGTATGTATAATTCGATTATCGGTGTTTTTGAATAAATATTTGCAGTAGTATTATGCGGATTAAAAATTGCAAATACATTTGGAAAACTTTTCCTTAAGATAATGTGGTTAATCGCTAAATACTGTTAAGGATTTCAAAGGGCTGTTTTGCCGGTACTCTTTACAGATCAAATAAGAAATCTTTCAGTACAAATCGTATATCATCATCGAGATTTCAACTCCTTGCCCACACTATTCTATTACATGTAGAGGCAGTATCAGATCTCTTTAATTCATTCACATAATCAATTGGAAGATAAATATACACGGATCAATTAAATCATCATTTCTTATCAACATAATGATAACCGTTATTGGAATGTTTATGCAGTGCAATACCAATGAAACCTCCTTCAATGCAATGGATTTATAATTATAAACATAATACATTATTCCTCTTCCTAACCGCAAATTCCTCTTAACCACCACATTTTTGGATAATAACTAGATTAAAAAGTTCATTGGATTGTTCTTCTTTATTATTTTTCTTATAAAAAAATTCCTCTTAGCCGCCACATTTTTCCATTTCCTCAAAGGTGGCGGTTAGGAGAAGGAATGCTGAAATTATTTTTTTATAGATCGCTTATAATAAAGATAAAATGATTAAAAATATTTCTAATAAAAAAGTGGTAAAAATATTGAAAATCAATCATGTTTAGAGCAATCAATCAGTAACATATGAAATATTACTGCCATATCTTATTTCCCAAACAAAAATTCGTTCAAATTTAAGTCAATTTACACCAATTGTGAAAAGAACCAACTAATTAATCCATGTAAATTTATAGGGGAATCATAATTATTAAGAAATATTTATTGATTTTACACAGTGATCTGTGATTATTTCAATTCAAGTACTTCATAGTGTAATCGGAATAATAATTATCAAAAAGCGATAAAAATTGAATTTATATTTTCAAAGATAATATAATTTTTGTCATAATATATAACTATCGTTGGATTACCTTCGATAACATGAATGTTGGCCATTGATTTCGCTTTGGATCGACTTTCGTGTAATTTCGGTTTGTCATTTGATTTAAAAAAGCTCAATCTCTTTGGTATTTTTTGAGTGTCATAATAGTTCAATGCCAATTCAGATCCACTTTCAATATATGATTGTTTTCGTTGCTGCTTTTGATCAACTCGGAATCTAAACCAATATAATTATCACTACTATTGTTTATAACTGAATCAAGAAATTCACATCATAAAAATCAATAAATGATATCAATGCAGAAATCAGAAGAAAAAGAAAGTATTATGTTCATATTCATTAAAAAACTTAATGTAAAAATTACCATCATTAAAATTATAATTATATCAGCATCAAGCTTATCATACATTGGGGAATATAAGTCATCTGTTGAGCTAACGACAATGTCAAAAAATATTTTTCATTTTAAAATGCACAATTCAATTTTATCAAAACCATTTTTTAACGATTTTAAAATACATCGATAGTGAATTTAATGTTACAAACGAGAAGTATTTTGATTTTTCTCGATCAATATAAAATTTAATTTACAAAAAACTCATTAAAAATTTCCATTAATATGAATACATTAAAATGAAATAAATTTATTTTGCCTTCAAATTCGATTAATACCAGAGAAACGAAACATATAAAAATAGGTAATACACATACACACACATAGCATGAAGAAAACCATATCAGAAAAAAATTTCGCCACGCAGATGAGTTTTATTATTGTTGCATAACTATATTCTGTTTTTCTATATTTTAGCCTGGTAATTGATGAAAAACGGAGTGATCGCGGAATGAGTATATAAGACTTAAGAAAAGCCCACAGTGAACATATTCATGCCTATAAAAACCGGCTTCGACTTGCAAAATTTGGACTACAAAACCAGAATTTCGGACTTTGATTTTCAAAAGAAAATTTTTATGTTTCGAAATAAATCTTTTCATTTTCATTATTGAATTCTATAGTAATAATAATAATCACAAAGATGTTGAATAAATTAGAGTATGAATATTGATGATAGTATTTTTCTCGGCGAGAGCAAGAATATAAGTGGTTTGTTTGGGTTATATGCACTATTACTACAATTGGATTTTATATTTTGGAAAATATCATTATCACATTTAATGGAAATGTGTTGATCATCAAGGTAGCAGGATTGGTAATCTATAACGTATGTTGTGAAAACGAAAAAGTAGAATGTATGTGGTAAAGGAAAGCCATTTATTTTGTTTAAAGTTACAAAAAAGCTAGACTACGTGATTCGAAAACGTCTATCCCAAAAGAAACATCGCTTTTAAAGTGATGCGAAAATTATTTGAAGATTTTAAGAATATATTATTTCCAAGTCAACCAAAATTATCGCTCATTTAATAATAATATTTCCACATAAGGACAAAGCAAAAACAAAAGATCATAAAGTCAAAATAAATTTAGTATCCTAGAAACAGCAATTCCATTGTTCTATAGTTTATATGAGAAAATGAAACGATATGAAATTTTAGCTTTTATGAGAAACATTTGACCAGTCCACTGTGGCTACTGTCAGAAAACTTTCACGTAAAAGCAAATACGGATTAATTTATTGAAAAATTTAAATCGATAATTATTTATTTAAAATCTAAATGAAAAAACAACTGTATTATAATTAACTGGGAATAGAAACAAAATTACCTTTGATTTCAACAATTCTTTTATGGATTTTATTAATCGAAAAACGTTATCCAATAAAATTAAAGAATAACATCTGGCGATTTGAGAATTTTCAGAAATTAGAAATATTTATGCTGTTGAAATGAAAATATGGTATTCCTTTATTCATTAATTCATTGTATATTTATAGGAAAATATCGGAAAACCATAACAAACAGAAATTTATAAATAACTATGTGCATTATAATAAAATTAGCATAAATTTGTTTATATTATTATTATTATTACTATTATTATTATCATTATTATTATCATCATTATTGTTATTATTACTATTATTATTATCATTATTATTATCATCATTATTATTATTATTGTTACTATTATTATTATTATTAATATCTTTAATTAAATATTAAATCACTGAGTTCTGATCAACTTTCAAAAGCGCAGCTCAATTTTAGTCGCCACAGAATTAATTTATTAGTAACTCGGTTCTAATGCGACTTCTGGTATATCCATTGAAAAATGTTTAAGAATTTCAACAACAATATAGTAGTCTTGAACATTGGATTATTATATTTATTGCTAGGTAATGCTTTTCTCAGCCGTACAAATAAATTGCTGTTTGCGAAAATTTCTTCATTCATATATGCTTTAGTCCAGAGCCATTGATGAGGCCTTTGTATAGCCTAGATAAGTCGTTTGAAGAGAATTAATCAATATTAAAATTCATCAATGATCGCTTGATATTTATGGAGATAGTGCTCTTAGTTTATTACGATTTCAAAAATAAATAAATCCGCTTGTTTCCTAGAATAGATTTTTTATTTCTTCAAATTAAAATTCATAATCAATTCCATAATTATCACCGGGATATCGAAGAAATTTATTATGTGCCATTATTTTATTTTATTTGCCTATTTATCTTAAAATTATGTTTGCAAGATCAGAAAACAGTTCAGCTCAGTAATCAAAAATATCAATTATTCTCAGCTTACAAAAAATCCACTATTTGTTCTAACTAATTTCAATGCTACTTCTGATATAACTGATTAATTTAACTCTCGGTTAATTTTCAACATTCAGATGTATTCAGAAGCATTTTATTTAATATTTATATTCTTAATAATTCATTTATGGTTTTTACATTTCCTACAACTCTAAATGAACAGTAATTCTATCTGTTGATATTCTTTAACATGTTTTTGAAATCCAATACTGTTAAAGAAAGAATTCACAAAATGCAATCAATGCTATCAATAATTTTGTCATTATAAGTTTGAAACATGAACATGGTCAAGATGACAGCAAACCTCTGTGAGAGAAATCTATTGGTAAATTGCGCATGTTTCTAACTCGATATCATTGATTTTCTTTGAAAAACTGTCAACAATTAAATTAGATTCTGTTTTGCAATTGTTGGTATGGGTTCAAATTATTTATTAATATTAATTTTCACCAATGAAACTCAAATTATATTTAAGAAGTTCATAAAATTTTCTCGATAACAAAACCATAAATATATCTATCGAAAATTCGATAACCAATTAAATTCAATGTAAAAATCATTAAAATTTCCTGATAGTTTACAAAATAAACATAAAGTTAAACTCACAGAGCATTTTACAAATTATATTGTATCAAAAAATATTGACAACAATTCTCAATGTAAATTGTTGATATATCAAATCTACCACCACTCTATGACTGAGTACATAAAAGTAAATTTGATACTAACATTATTATGTTGACTGTGATTCAGTTTTTGGTGAGAACTATTTGAAAAATTGTGGAATACAGAAAAAAAAATCGTTATAAATTATTTTTTAATATGATTTTGAAAATGTCTTCTCTACAAACTAAAATGGTTTCGATATCATAATAAATAATAATTCGACAAATGATATTCTCCTAGCTAGGTTACACCCAATTTATAATGATCGATAAAGCAACTATGTAATGCAAATAAAGCAAATTGTGAATTATGTAATTAAAATTGTTTTTTTCATATCATGTTCACCAACAGAATTCAGAAACATTTATCATCAGTCAAATACGTATTATGAATAATTTGGTAAAAAAAAAGTTTACCAATAATTAGTGGAAACTGTTGTTTGATCCTTCATTATCAATGACAAATAAATAAAAATATAAACGGAACAATAAATCAATTATTAATGAGATTGTGGCAATAATTGTTATTAATTATTTAGATCAACGGTTACAAGAAATAATTCGTCTAAATTGTGTGATTGATAGTCATTTATGTGCGTGTATGAGAAAAATAAACAGGCACCAATTGAAAAATATTTCGTGTTAAGAAATTCAGCCCCGAAAAATTCTTCAGACTTACAGAACATTACTTAATATATTAAGCTTATTGCATAATTGGTTTTCAGACATTAGTAAGAAAGTGTGTAATGATCAGTATTGTGCTACAAGTTCTCATACTCAATTCTGTCATCATCATATAGTGTGAGTGATAGATTTCTTATGAAATCACAAGATACATGTATATACATGTGCATGCATGGATTCAATCAGTATGTTTGATGCCGTGATTTAATATCGGGGAATTATTTTTAAAAACTTGTAGTGACCAATTTGTATAAAATTGAAATGTTATGAAAAATATGTGCCGGCATCAGATGCTCGAAGCAGAATCACATATATTCGATTATTAGACAAGTAAAGCATAAGTGCAATAAGTATTGGCTCTCAATTATATCAATATAAATGTAAAATTATTTCATTTTCAGTTTTAAAGTGCTTAGGAACATTAATCAGGAAAAGTTTTTAATAAAAAAATTAATTAATTATTATTCAATTTATTATTTTTAATTAATTAATTAATGTTTTAATTAATACTGATCTTCTTATTAATTATTCTCAATAATAATTATAATAATTCTTAATAAATTATTATTGAATTTTTATTTAACGCAGATGATGTCGGCCAATATCGCAGTAATGGAATATCCATTCACCATTTACTATTGGTTACTAGTAATTTATGTCGTTGCATATCAACTCGCTTCATATCGACATTCCTTTAATTAGACGAAAAAAATTTCAAATTTAGTTTTTGAAAACCTCTGCGAACATTTTAAAAAATTGTGAACATATTGGATTGGCTAGATAGGAGAAAAAAGGTTTTTGTATAATTTAGAAAAATCTATTTCCAATTTCAAAGAACATTTAAAGATTAATTGACAGTTCTAGAAAGAATAATTACAACTGGTGACGGCATTATACTCTTTGTGTTCAATTTACTTGTTTTTCATCATTTATCGATTCATTTGTATCTTCAATATAGTTGAATCAATGAAAATAACAAATTTTCCTTGAATGGACGAGATGATAATTATTGATTTCAACAATATATATTGTTGAGGATTATCGATCAATTTTGATAGGCAGAGAGAAATTTGAAAAATGATAAGAGAAAACATAAAAGAAACTTGGATCTCATTGTCAGTGAATATTAACAATGATTTCAACAATTCAATGATGCGTATTAGAAGTGATTCGAGGCATTATTCGTTACTGATGATTAGAAAAAATCGTGAAATCAATTTATTGATGGACTGTATTGAATTCGTCACTGGATCGATCAGTAAAACTCTCGTAACAATCACAAATATAATATAAAATACTTAAAGCCTTACATCAGAGGCACGCTCTTTGAAAAGTTTAAGCTTGGTGTTCCATGGGTACATTTGTAAAGAATTAAAAAAAAATTAAAGGACAGTAAAATTATTTTTAGTTTTAAAATATCTCATTGGTTCTCATGCAATTTTTTAAATATTAATTAATTAATTATCAAGTTTGATAAATCTTTCATTCATTCATTAGTTTATTCAGCTCAACTTTCGTTTGAAATAATTTTAATTAATTTAATCATTAATTAATTAATTAAAATTTAATTAAAATAAAAAATAAATTTAATATTTCTTTTGAAATTTTTCAATA